>QLPM01000812.1:0-14233 GCA_003314695.1 Albatrellus sp. MG142
GAGCGGTCAAACACCTATACGACGAGGTGGCAGAGCCCTAGGCGAAGCCCAAGGTTGGAGAGCGAGTAGACAGCGTAAGACAAGTCGAAAGACTTGCAAGACTTAGTGGACGTGCTGGAGATCCAAACGAGTACTGGTGATTGTACAAGAGGATAAGCTTAGGGCTTATCCTCGCAGCGAGTTACACATTATATACAGGGGTTCTTGAGGGCAGACGTCCCTCCTGTGCATGGGTAAGTAGTACAGTAACCCCTTATCCTTCAATAGGATATCAGGGGTACGAGTCAGAGATAAGTGAGATGGAACAAGATAGAACGAAGTGGAACAAGTACAAGTCATAGTGATAGGAATACTGCTTGGTAACTGGTAAGGGTTATCAGATGGAATGGGAAGAAGATAAGCAGTAAGATGAAAGGAAAAATAGTCCGGTATGTTTGTAACATCACCCCTCTCCTACCCAATTGCTGCCTCAGCAATTAGTCGAAGTCATCCACGTCATTCATCTCATAGTCCGTAGGGTCATGAGATGTTGTAGCTCTGTCAGTGTACGAACATCCAAGACCGTGAACACCGTGAAACAAGTCTGAACTGCACCCTCTGCAGAACTTGCAGTTGTAGATGCATGGTCCGCTGTGTGATCGTTGGCATAGGTGAGTAAATAGAGGGCAAAACTCGGAGCGGGGTCAAGAGGAAGTAGACAGCTGATGGGGGTGGAAGTTGGCACAACATGGTGCCCTACATTCTCACCACCTATGCCCTACCTTGTTGCAGTTGAAACAATGAGTTGGCTTGTGTTTAGGTCGTTTGGGGTGGTTCTCCTTCTCTGAGTTGTCAGCCCCTCCTCTGATACGAGTAGCTGGTTCAGGTGATGAGGGCGAGGAGGCAGGCGATTCGTCGGAGAGGCTAGGGAAAGCAGTGAGGGGGGCGGGTGGCACTGAGATGACCTCAGGCAGGTTGATGTGATAGGGGGTGGTGAGGTAGGGTAGCATGCGTGACTCGGCGTCTGCATTAACCAGTCAGTTGGCGATCTCCTGCACCTCCCAAGTCCTTTGGTTGGCAAGCTCGCCAAGACGAGTGATGAGAGAATCCAGGTTAGAGAGACAATGGTAATAGTCGTGATAGTGCACGATGTCCACTGTCAATCCTCTATCATGACAATGGATTAATGCCCTCTCTACCCGAATACTGCTATCACGATCGATCAGGACTTGATGGAATGGAGGATTCAACTCAATATCTTGACGGAGAGGTCCCAGGAGTACTGGTTTAGCAAATCGCTTTACCTCGAAGAACTGATTATCTTGTATGATCAGATCTGAGGGGATTCTATCTGGGGTGTGATGCAGCTTGCCCAGAATATTGATGATGAAGTTGGCTGGTAGCTCATTGAAGGTGGGGCCGAGTGCAGGTAGGTAGGGAGTAGCAGAGCGAGGTGGTGGGACAGGTAGTGGTACAGGCGAGGGTGAGGGAATCGGTATTTCTGGACCTAAGTCGATATCCATGTTGTAGTTAGGTGTATACTCATCAGGGGATGGTAAGGTAGGTTGTGAAGGAGTGGGAGATGGTGGTAACTCAGCAGGGACATAGGGAGGGGTGTTGGAGTGTTGAGAGGGCGGAGTGCCAGGTGGTGTGTCAGATTCATATCCATGGGGTAGTGGTGGCAATTGAGGACAAGTTCCTCTGGATTTGTGAAGTCGACTGGGATGTCTTTGAGGCTGAGGACAGGAGAAGGGAGAGGGTCACCATATAAGTTCGTCCTCTCTTCATGTTCCTCCTTCACTTCAGCCTCTAAAAGGGCAAGCAGGTCATCGAGTGTTTGGGTAGGAGTTTCTTCCACAATAGCGAAGAGAAGGTCGGTGGGAGTGGGTGAGTTGTGAAGCCTAGCTTCATACTGTTCTATGGCTTCCTCGAGTCGAGCCAGGGGTGAGTCTGCAGGAAGAGTCTCTGTTGGCAAGTTGGCATCATCTTCTGCTTGCAGCCATTCTGCTGTGGTCATAAGGACATGGAGTTGTCCATTGACGAAGGCATGGGGGTAATCGAACATGGTAGGTGGGGATGGGGTGTTGGCCATTGGTGAGATTTGGAGGGATAGCGGGATGGGTGAGAGTTCCAGGGTTGTAGAAGGGCAGTGAGGATGAGGAGAGATGTGAGGATGAGGGAAAGTAAGAAATCACCCCCCCCCTTATTAATGTCGATGACCTCATCGAGAAGTAGCAGGGCGGAGGGTTGGGGAGGCAGCTGTAGGGTGTGCAGTGTGAAAAGAAGCAACCAAATCCGGCGCCGACTGGAGTTCTGCAGCAGGTAACCATTGGTCATCTGCTGATGGATAGCCCAACCAGTGCACAAGGTAGTGGAGCTTGTTTCTGATATAGCGAGAGTCTAGAATAGACTCGACTTTGAAGTGTTCATCTCCTGTGATAAGGTCAGGAGGGGGGTGGAGATAATTGGGGCCATGTGAAGTGGTTTCTTTGTAAGGGGAGAGGAAAGATCCATGGAAGACAGGATGAATCTTCCAGGAAGAAGGGAGTGTGAGACAGAATGTGACTGGATTAACAATCTTGGAAATGACAAAGGGTCCATGGCATCGAGGGGTGAGCTTAGCTGAAGGATAGAAGGTGGAAAGGTGCTTCCCTTCTAACCAAACCGAGTCGCCTTCCTTGTATGGAAGGGAAGGAATGTTATTGACCCAATGGCAATGGGTGATAAGCTGCACAGCTGAGATATCATCTCGGAGTTGTGATAGAGTGGAGAGGCAATCTTGGACTGCAGGAACAGGGGTAGGTTCGAAGGAACAAGGAAATGAAACAGGGTGATAGCCCATAAGGGCAAAGAAGGGTGAGGAGTTCATGGTGGAATGAATGCGTATGTTATGAGCAAATTCTGCATTGATAAGATGGTCTGCCCAATTGGATTGGTGGGTGTTGCAGTAGGCACGTAAGTACTGTTCTAGCTCTTGATTGAGCCATTCAGTTTGTCCGTCCGTTTGGGGGTGGTAGGCTGTACTCATAGCCTGTTGAATAGACAGGAGGCGGCAGAGTTCCCTGGTGAAAGAAGCAGTGAACTGGGTTCCTTGGTCAGAAATTATTTTAGAGGGAAGACCAAAACGTCTCCAGACGTTGGTATGATAGAGGGAGGCAGTCTGCTCAGCTGTTATTGTCGAATTACATGGTGCAATGACTGTTGCTTTTCTGACATCATGATCGACAAAGACAGCTATGGCGTCGAAGCCATTTGAAGGTGGCAGTTCTGTGATGAAATCCATAGAGACAGTGGAGAAGGGGGTGGCGTTCTTGTCAGGTGGGATGGGTGAGAGTGGGGTGTGTGGATGGTTAGGGAGATTTTTTGTGGATTGACAGGTAGTGCAACCGTCAACATAGTCATATACGAATTTATGCATACCTGTCCACCAAAACGAGCATTGGATTAGGTCAAGGGTTTTGACCCGTCCGGGGTGTCCTGCTGAGGGTGTATCGTGATGTAGTTGGACTAGATCTCGTTGGAGGTCAAGATTGTTAGGGATACAGAGGTGTCCAGAATAAAAGACAAGTCCATCATGAATGGCCCAATTTTTGAGAAGGGTATGTTTCATGGGACTGGGTGCATTGGCTTGTATCGATTGAAGGACGTCTAGTATCTCTCCATCTAGTGATTGGCAGTCTTTGACTCGCTGGAGCAGGGCCGAATCATTTAATACTAGGGTTGTGGAACGGGCAAATACAGATGAGGGTAGGAGGATGCAATCCTCATTATCATGATCCCCAGAGTCGTGATCAGGTTGCCTGGAGAGTGCATCTGGTTTTCCTGCACTTTTTCCTGCAACATGGGTGATAGAAAAGTCGAAGTGAGTGAGATAGAGAGCCCAGTGAGCTTGTTGTTGAGATAGTTTGCGGGCTTCCTTGAAGACTTCTAGATTTTTGTGGTCGGAAAGGATTTCGATGGTGTGGGGGGAGCCTTCGAGATAGTGACGCCATTCTTTGAGTGCCTTGATGATGGTGAGGAGTTCTCTGTCATAGATATTGTAGTTTCATTCAGCCTCGATAAAAGATTTAGACATGAAGGCAACAGGGTGCCAGAACCCGTCGTCTCCTTTTTGTGAGAGGACAGCTCTGCATGCCATTTTTGAGGCATCACATTTGAGACAGAAGGGGGCATTTGGATCAGGTTGGATGAGGATGGGTGTTTCCATGAAGCGAGCTTTGAGATGTTGAAATGATTTTTCCTCGGTCTCTGTCCATTGCCAGGGGCGCATTTTCTTTGTGAGGTCATTGAGAGGTCAAGCAATTTGTGAAAAGTTACAAATGAAGCGTCGATAGAAACCTGCGAATCCTAAGAAAGCTCGGACTTCACAGAGGTTCTTCGGGGCTTGCCAATCTTGAATACCTTTCAACTTGATTGGGTCCATAGTGAGTTGGCCATAGCAAAGGTGCATTCCAAGATACTCGACCTCTTCTTGCTCAAAGTCACATTTCTCTGGTTTAAGAAAGAGGTGATTATCTTGGAGGCATTGTAAGACTTGTTGAACGAGTTTTCTATGTTCTTCTAGGGTAGTAGTGGTGATAAGGATGTCATCCATATAAATGAAGATTTCACCTGTCTCAATGAGGTCTTTGAATGTTTCGTTCATCATAGCTTGGAAGGTTGCGGGCGAGTTCATGAGACCAAAGAACATGACAAGGGGTTCATACATCCCCCTATTGGTTTTAAAGGCCACCTTCCATTCATCACCTTCTTTGATGCGGACGTTGTTATATCCCCAATGGACATCGAACTTAGTGAAATATCGGGTGTCCTTGAGTTTGTCGACAACATCAGAGATGAGTGGGAGTGGATACTGATTTTTGATTGTGAGTGAGTTCAATTGGCGGTAGTCTTGGACGGGACGAAGTTTCCCATCTTTCTTTTTGACAAAGAAGAAGGGAGAGGTGAATAGGGATTGGGATTCTCAGATATACCCTTGCTCTAACATGTCTTTGAGGAAGGTGTCTAGTGCTTTCTGTTCTTCCAGGTTCAGGGGATAGACCTTGCAATTGTTCTCTGGGTTGACGTCCGGTTTGAGGTCAATTGCATGGTCCCATTTACGCGATGGAGGAAGTTCATGGGAGGTGGTTTCTTCAAAGACCTTCCTCCAGGGGAGGTAGACAGATGGAATTTGCTCTTCTAATGTCTTGATCTCCTTCTTAATGTTTTCTGCAGCTGCTAGGGTTGTTGCCATGGTGGTCTTTCACGTTCCTTCCAGACTCCAGTATTCCTGTACTTCTTCTGCAATCGTCATCTTGTGCTTCTCAGGGAGTTGTGTGAACCATACCATCTTCTTTTGTCGTCTTTTTCCTACCATCTTGGCTTTTACAAGATCACGTACTTGCCATTTCTTGGTGAGGGATAGTTGACAAGATGGGGGGCAGTGAGCAAAGACAAGAGTAGGTTTTTGCCAGTCAATGGCCAGGTTGTGTTTTCTCAGCCATGTGTGACCTAGGATGATGTTGTCGTGGCCTAGGTTGGAGACAAGGAAGCGGACGACCTCAAGGTGTCCATTTACCTTCATAGAGAGGTAGACTCGATGTTTGATTCATCCTAGAACATTTTCAGTGTTGTCAACATTTCAGACAATAATTTCTTGGGGAAGTTGTTCGAGTCTCAAGTTATGCTTCGTAACAAGTCAATGATGGATAAAGTTGGTGGTGGCTCTGCTGTCGAGCAGAGCCTTAACCTCCCAGCTATGCTTCCCTCTGCGAGCACACAATTCAATAGGGATCATGAATGCGTTTTGAACTGTTATTCTCAGAAATTCATCACGGGGGTACATGTTTTTAGTTTACAACCACATAGCAAGGGGTGAACCGATCAAAAATCCTCCTCATCTAATATTGAACCAGTGAGACTCCTCCTTTCCTCTAGGGAATATCCTTGAATGAGTCATCATATGTTTTGTACGCTGAGCCTTTTTGTGGCGTATTCAGGTGGGTGCTCTGGTTCTTCTTCATCATCCATTTCTTCAACTACGACAGCTCTTGAAGATGAAGGTTTAGGGTTTGCTTGTTTTGGAGTTTGAACCTGTCAAACCTTCACATCATCCTCTTCCTGAGGATCTTGTCATGACCCAGTCTGGTCTCTGCTTACATGAGCTGGTCTCCGCTTATGTTTCCGGACTGGTCTGTTCCATTTCCACACTTGTTGCAAATCCACAAGTGTTGTCTTTGCATGTCGGGAGATGCCACACGCGCTGCACCACTCTGCACATGTCCAACAGTCCATCCATCCATCCGTCTGTCCATCCGTCCAGTCCGCAGTCCCATCCCACGTGCGTATAACCTTTCCATCCTTGTTCCGCCTTACACAAAGTACTACTTTCCTTTCCGACTTAGCTCATTACCTTATTTCTTTCTGACTTATTCATTTCCGACTTCCACAACACTCCTTAGTCCTTTTCCTTTGGTTACTCCATTCCGCTTTCACAGTCTTTACCTTTATGGCCTCCGGAGTGGCTGCATATGCTCTGCTCCTTTCCGCTCTGCTCTGGACTACGAACCTTATTATTGTCACAGTATATAGAGGCTCTCTGTAAAATTTCCGATCCCTTTGGAATTATTATTGGTTGTCCCTGTCTCATCTTGAGTGAGGCCTCGTCCTGCATCGTTCCCGCTGTTTCCGACCATCTCTCTGTTTATCTCTTCATATTATAACTCATTCCGCTTCACTTTGCTCGCTGTGACGAGTAGAAGATATGCGAGCACTTCACTCCGACCTCAAGTCGCTCTAGGGAAGCTCCGCTTCCACCCCAGTCTTTCCGACCAGTCCATTCTCCGACAGGACATGGTCTTGACAGTATAATAATTCCCCCTACTCATCTACTAACATGGTACCACCAGTTACTCATTCTTGTTCCACCACTACAGGCCCCCCTGCTCCGCAGTCAGGTGGCAATCCTCCACTTGGTCTGACAATTCCGGAATCCGATGAGTCTGCTCTGCAGCTTGCGGTTCTACAGATGGAGCGCTATGACACTCCATCGGAAGAACTTGACCAACCTTTCCAATGGGACATTCCTCCCCACATTTCTCCTCCCTCCACTGATCACAAAAATAACCCCTTTTATGTTTCCTGGGATACTGAGATTGCACAATTGCGATCCCAGATGGAGGTATTAAGTGAAAGACTAGCTGCACTGATGCCTCCTCAGGAAGAACCCTTACCCACATGACCACAGCCATCCAGTTCCGCTCTCCACTTCCTTCCAGAATGGAGCGGACTGGCGGATTCCGATCCAGCAGATTCTATCCCTGGTTCCTGGACAAGTACTCCGATTCCCCGTGCAAACACCACTAGTAGGGCCATTCCGACAACAGGGTTCCTCCCTCATGTGCAGCAGAGGTTTCCACACTCAACCCATTGGGTTCCTCTGCTTCTGACAACTGGAGCATTTGGAATACCACCTGTTCCGCAAAACAGCCCATATCCTCCCAACGTTCCGCCTCCTGCTCCTTTTAATCCTGCTCATTATCCTGTGCATAACACTAACACTCCTCAACCTTATGGTTACCCGTTCCCACCTCCTCCGGCTAGGGAACGTGGTCCTAAGGTCAAGGAGCCTACTCCTTTCACAGGAATGGACTCCACAAAACTCCAAGAATTCCTGGCCCAGTGCCAACTTACATTCAATGTGGAACCCATTTGGTACAGATCGGAGGAAGCAAGGGTCACGTTTGCAGCATCCTATCTTACAGATGCTGCTGCAGCGTGGTTCCAACCTTTCCTCCTCTCTGCCTTTCTGGTTCCCCTCCTTTCCAATTGGGATGTGTTCACCTATGAACTCACCCAAATGTTCGGAGACCTGAATCTCGCCTCCACTTTGGAGCAGAAGATTCTGAGTCTCCACATGCGCGATTCCCACTCCATTAACCATTATATTGTTGACTTCATGAAACACTCCGCAGATACAGGATGGAATGACACCACCCTGGCTCATACCTTCTACAATGGTCTTCCCGACTGTATTAAGGATGAGTTAGTTCATCAGGGCAGACGTCCCTGCACCTTTGTGGACATGAAGTCACGGGCCTTGGTCATTGACCAAAGGTACCACAAATGCCAACAGGAGAAGGGTGCAAGCAGTAGTCAGGGCTTCGGAGACCATACCGGAGATGGTACCAAGTCTTCTGCTGTTTCTGGCACTACCACTGCATCCTCCACCTCTCCTCAAGTCCAACCCCGCTTCAACCAACCAGGGAACAACCCACGTTCTGCTGGTCCTTCCAACTCCACTCAGGCATGACCTTCCGATGTGGGGGCCAACTTGGACCCCACTGGTCATCTCCACGAGGTGGAGCAGGAGTGCAGGCATGAAAAAGGATTGTGTTTGTATTGTGGAGAAGCTAACCACACTGTCAGCAAGTGTCCAAAGATTCCGGTGGACAAGCGGTCCACTGGAAACACTTCCGCTGCTGGTAGGGCAACCTTCATGATCTCCCCCTTGGAAGATCCCTTCCTGGATCTTTCCTCCGCTTTTTTAGATGCAGAGGAAAATGATCAGGAAGTCCAGAACTAGATGATGCTATGCGGACTCTGGACTTTGGGTCTGTGCCTCTGCACACATCCCAGATTTCCACTGTTTTGGTTTCTCGTGCCTCCACTTCTCTTTCTTCCCATTCCTCCAATTCTTTTATTATCCTAATTAGTATTCCTTCTATGTCCAATTCTTCTATTCCTGCTCTTGTTGATTCTGGTGCTTCTTCTAATTTTGTTGACTCCACTTTTATGGGCAGAGTGCAGGTGGATCCTAGTCCACTTGTGTCTCCCATTGAGCTTAGTCTTTTTGATGGTGAACCCACCTCCCATGGCTTAATAACTCACTCCTTCTGTTCCAATATTTCGTTTTCTCCAGGCTATGAACAGTCTGTTAATTTTCTAGTCACTACTCTACATCCAGATGCCTCTATCATTCTCGGCCTCCCATGGCTCCAATATACTAACCCGGACATAGACTGGCACAGTTTACTGCTCCGATTCCACTATGGAAAGAATCTCCCTTCCACTCTGTATTCCATTCTGATGCCTTTCATTCCACCCACCCAATTGGCGGTGGTTCCACCAGATTTTACGATTCCGATCCTCCAATTGACAACAACTATAGCTTCGGCTTCTGGGTTCGTGCCCCCAGGAGATGTTCTCCACACCCCTGATGTTTTCACATCTGCAGCAGTTCCTGGAACAAACAACAACACCACTAGGTATCCAGAGTTGTCGACACTCCCATCCACCCCGGACATCCACTCCGCTACGGAGTCAGACTCTCCGATTACAGTTTCTCCTACTACAGTTTCTCCTACTACAGTTTCTCCTTCTGAACCTTGTTTGACTGACCTTCCAGATCTAGAAGATGTGGAAGATGATAGTGATGATGAGGACAATGCTATAGCTGTTGAAGCTATCAAGCATTGTATCTGATTCATCAGAGCAGCACCATTCACACTCTTGCGGAAACAGGGGACGCCTTGTTATTCACTATACATTTATCCAGAGTCGCTGAATGCCTCTCTGACAGATCCCTCACCATTCCCTTCCCTTTCCACAGATGCATCAGAGGCCCCACATTCATGAGTGGACCTCTGTGCAGTTCCTCCTCTTTCTGATGCTCAACTAACTTCCGATGAATCTGAACTATTTAATAATATTATTCCCCTAGAGCATAGAGATTTTGATGATGTCTTTTCAAAAGCAGATGCAATTCCGATTCCTCCTCATCATCTGTATGATATGTGGATTAAGTTGGAGTCGGAGACACTGCCCCCCATTGGTCCAGTCTATTCCATGTCAGAACTAGAGCTCCGAGCATTGTGCAAATACCTTGACGAGATGTTGGGGAAAGGATTTATCCACTCCTCTAACTCTCCGATCAGTGTGCCTGTCCTCTTTGCCAAGAAGAAGGATGGTTCACTCCAGCTCTGTGTCGACTATCGGAAACTCAACAAATTAACCTGAAGAAACAAGTATCCGCTTCCGCTCATCGGTAACCTTCTAGACCAACTCCGCTCCGCAAAGGTCTTCTCCAAGATTGACCTGCACACCGGATACAACAATGTCCACATTGTGGAAGGTCATGAATGGTTGACTGCTTTCCACATGCGCTATGGCGCATTTGAATATTTGGTTATGCCTTTTGGACTCACTAATGCTCCATCCACTTTCCAGTATTTCATGAATGATATATTCCGGGATATGACAGATATTTGTGTTGTTTTCTATCTAGATGACATCCTGATATTCTCAAATTCCATAGAGGAACATTGCATTCATGTCCAACAAGTTCTTCAGCGTCTCCATGATCACCATCTCCACGCCAAACCAGAGAAGTGCCAGTTCCATACCGACTCTGTGGAATACCTTGGATTCATCATCTCTCCGGATGGTGTCTCCATGGACTCCACTAAGGGTCGGGTCATCCAGGACTGGCCTGTTCCACGGAACTTGAAGGAGGTTCAATCTTTCCTTGGATTTGCTAACTTTTATCGCCATTTTATAGACCAATACTCCTCCATTGTCACTCCGCTGACTCAGTTGACCAAAAAGGACACTCCGTTCCAATGGTCTGCCGAGGCTCAGTCCACCTTCATTCTCCTCAAAGACTCCTTCTCCTCCACTCCCATCCTTGTCCACTTCAATCCTTCCCTTCCGACAATCCTCAAAACCGACTCCTCCGACTATGCCCTCTCCGGAATCCTCTCCCAAGTTCAGTCCGATGGTTCCCTACATCCCGTTGCCTTCCACTCCTGCACGTTGCAGCCTGTGGAGCGGAACTATGACATCTATGACAAGGAACTGTTGGTGGTAGTGGATTCCTTCTGCTCCTGGCGTGCATATCTCGAGGGTGCTACGCCAACCACTGTGGTCATCTCCGATCACCGCACCCTTGAATACTTCGCCACTACCAAGCAGTTGTCCCACTGTCAGGCTTGCTGGTCTGAATTCCTCTCCAGGTTCGACTATGTGATCTGTTTCTGCCCTGGTAAACTTGGTGGAAAGCCTGACACTCTGACATGCAGAAGAGATGTCTATCCCAACGGAGGTAGTGAGGCCTATGCATCTGCTAACCCTCAGAACCTCCAGACTCTCTCCACAGGCAGACACCTGCTTGCAGCCAAGACGTTCGATTTCGTGGACATACTCTCCACCATCTGATCCAGTCTCCTCTCCGACCTCCATGCAAAAGCAGTTATGGGAAAGCTTTCTGACTCTTCCGACCTACCTCCCTCCTTTCCATATAAGCTTTCCTCTGATTGCTCCCTGCTTTTGCATAATGACCGGATCTATGTCCCCGATCTCGATGACATCAAACTCAAGATTCTATGCACTCTCCACAACCATCCGACCTCTGGACATCCTGGCATTCGGAAGACCCTACAACATATTCGGAGACATTACTACTGGCCTTTGTTACCACACTACGTCCAGCAGTATGTGCGCTCTTGCTCGGCGTGTCAGTGTTCCAAGAGTACACACCACCAACCCTATGGCCCTCTCCGTTTCCTTCTGACGCCACTCCAACCTTGGGAGTCTCTCTCCATGGACTTCATTGAGGGACTCCTGGTGTCCGACAGTTATGACACAATCCTAGTCATCGTCTGCCACCTTACCAAAATGGCTCTCTTCATTCCAACTAGAGCTACGGATACTTCAGAGGACCTTGCAAAAGTGTTCCTGCACCATGTCTTCTCCAAGCATGGTGCGCCCTCCAATATAGTCTCCGACCATGGTAAGACATTTGTGTCTGACTTTTGGTCATCATTTTGCCATCTCCTCCATGTTAAGCGGAACCTCTCTACCCCTTATCATCTGGAGACTGACGGTCAAATGGAACACGTAAATCAAATCCTGGAGCAATATCTGCAGATCTACATCAACTATGAACAGAGCGATTGGTATGACCTTCTCCCCCTTGCAGAATTTGTGTACAACAACTCTCCGCACTCTGCAACCTCCATCACTCCTTTCTTCACCAACAAAGGTTACCATCTGTGCTTGGAAATCTCATATGACTCCATTCCATCCGATGCCACTCAGTCCTTGGCACAGACACTCTGAGATGTCCATCTGTTCCTCTGTGATCAGCTCCAGATCACACATGCTCAGTATGAAGCTAGTACCGGTCTCCACCGCTCTCCCATTCCAAGATTCAAAGTCAGAGACCTTGTCTGGCTGAATACGCACAACCTCCAGACTCGACGCCCCTCCAAGAAATTGGATTTCAAGCATGTTGGTCCATTTCCCATCATAGAGAAGATCTCCTCCCATGCTTTCCACTTGGGCCTTCTGCTCTCCATGAAGCAGGTACACAATGTCTTCCATGTGTCCCTTCTGGAACCCGCTCCGCCCAATGACATCCCCTCCCATGTTGACTCTCTGCCTCCACCTATTGACTACTCCAACCACCATGAATTTGAGGTTGCTGCTATCTTAGATTCGCGTGTGGATCGCCAGCGGAAAGGGTTGGGTATTCTTTACCTTGTTCAATGGGCTGGTTATGAAGGCACCACTGAGGAGTTCTCTTGGGAACCTCCGGAAAACGTGGCTAATGCTTCCACACTAGTCCGCGAGTTCCACAAAAAGCATCCTGGTAAGCCTCCTCCAGAGGTGTAGGCCTGGAATGCTTGGGTTGCGATGGATTTCTCCTTCTCTTTCTTTTGCTTGTGATGGACTATCCTACTTACATTCACTCTCTTTCTCTTTGTTTCCTTTTTATTCCTTCTCCTTCCTTCACTGCTTTTTCAAAACTAAAACAAAGGAAAAACAGTCCTCCTACTTACTTACTTCCCTCATCTCCATTTCTCTTCCTATCCAACCAACAACAAAATCAAAACAAAGTCACTCTTACTTACTCCTTCTCCGCTTCTAACACCATAACAAAAAACAAAAACAAAGTCCTCCCTACTTACATATTTTTCCGCTTTTTACACCACAACATAAAACAAAATCAAAGTCATTCCTACTTCCTTTTTCTTCGCTTTTAAAACCACAACAAAAAAACAGTCTCTCCTCTTATTCCTCTCCTTTCCATTTCATTTTCTCTCCGCTATTTCTCTCTCCCTCTCCACTAAAACATTAAAACCATCCACCTACATATATTATTTTCTATTTCTCTCCACTCTTTCTCCCTCTTTCCGCTCAACACTTAAAAAACCATCCTGCTACTTGTTTCTTTCCTCTTCTCTATTTTCCTCCTCAGTATTAATACAGTCATCCACCATAAATAAACACCTCTTACTTTACTTTGTTTCCTTTTCTCTCTATTATCTTTCTGCTCTCTCCACTTGTCTCCACAGTGTCTGCTCCTCTCCCTGCTGCCTTCCACTCTACTACAGCTAATTTGACATCTCTCTTATTACCTCTACTTTAGTTCCTTTTTCTTTGTACTTATTCCTTCTCACTCCTTTTCACACAGGGACGGGTCGCTCCACTTTCGGACTCCAAGCAGACAGTGGACATTTCAACTGGACACAACAGGACAGGACCACACTACAAGATACTACTAGGGGGTCCTACTCCTCAGCCCCCTTCACGCCTCCGTGCCTTACCATGCTCTCGGCTCCAGCTCCTGGAGGATGCTTTCCACCACCTCCCCCTCCTGCTGGAGTGCAGCCTCGAGTCGCTGCACCGTGTCCACATGTCGCACGCTCTCCTCATGGAGTTCCCACCGCAATCAGCGCAGCTCCTCCTGCACTCCACACAACCTTACCTGCATTCCAACCAGGGTGGTTCCTGGTGTGTCCCCTCTCTGCAGCGGTGTGGGTGTGCTCCACATCTCCACATCTTCATCAGTGGGTGCACTGTCCTCGGCATGTTCCTCGATGCTTTCCACCCAGCTTTGTGAGGTGGACGGTGTTGTTCCCTGACTGGGCACCTGGAGACTCATCACCTCCAGGCCCGCAGTCGCTGCACTCGTGTCCTCGTCCACCATGTGTGTCCATTTCCGTGCCCACATCGCACCTGCCATCTCCGATCCTCCACAGCTTTGGCCCTGACTCTGGGTGGGTTGGGACCCACTTCCCTGCGATTCCGTGTTTGCCTTCCCCTTCCGGTTCCACCTGGCGGACTTCAGCATGTTGCTACACACCTTCCTTCCAGCTGCACAGTGGGTGCAGGTTCCAGTGGGTGTGTTGGACACACACTCTGCATACCTGTAAGGGTTTAACACGCAGTCGAGCGGTCAAACACCTATACGACGAGGTGGCGGAGCCCTAGG
>QLPM01000813.1:0-18276 GCA_003314695.1 Albatrellus sp. MG142
CGCTGCTGCTGCCTTTGAAAGCGGTATGAGTGCCGTCGAGGAGCTCCGTCTGCTTAAGGCTCAAGTTCAGGACGTCGCCCGTGTGTGCAATGCCGTCGCGCGGGGCGACTTGTCACAGAAAATCACTGTGCCGGTGCAGGGTGTAGTTATGGTGCAGCTCAAGGACGTAATCAATGGAATGGTGGATAAACTCGGACAGTTTGCTAAGGAAGTTACTCGCGTCAGTCAGGAAGTCGGAACTGAAGGGTGAGTTTTATTTCTATCGATGTCGACTGTTGGTTACTGACGCCTATTTCAGTAAACTTGGAGGCCAGGCGCTAGTACTGGACGTCGAGGGCACGTGGCGAGAGCTTACTGGAGTCGTCAACAAGTTAGCTGCGAATTTGACAAACCAGGTGCGAAGTATTGCGAGGGTGACCAAGGCAGTCGCGTTGGGCGACTTGTCTAAGCAGATCGACGTTGATGCTCGGGGAGAAATACTCGATCTAAAGAACACGGTCAATGGAATGGTGGTCCGGCTTCGTGCTCTGGCTGCTGAAGTTACCCGCGTCACGCTGGAGGTCGGATCACAGGGTATACTCGGAGGACAGGCCGATGTTCCGGACGTCGAGGGAGTGTGGCTGGAGTTGACGCGAAACGTACGCATGTGCAGCGTGGCATCTGCGCGTCGTCTTGACGTCTCCATTAGGTCAACCGGATGTGTTCGAGTTTGACGGACCAGGTGCGCTCGATCGCGACGGTGACGACAGCTGTCGCCAAGGGCGACTTGACGCGCAAGATCGAGATCCAAGTCGAGGGCGAGATGGCGACCTTGAAGACGACTGTGAACTCCATGGTGGACCAGCTGAGCGCGTTCGCTTCCGAGGTGACACGTGTGGCTTTGGAGGTCGGTACCCAAGGTATACTTGGCGGACAGGCACGTGTGGAGGGTGTGCAAGGCACCTGGGCGGACCTCACGCGCAATGTCAACGTTAGTGCCGTATCACTTCTTCCGATGTCTACGCTGACTTGCCTCATCCGCAGAAAATGGCCAGCAACCTGACCGATCAGGTGCGCTCGATCTCCGAGGTTACCAAGGCCGTCGCTCTAGGCGACCTCAGCCGCACGGTCAATGTCGACGTGCAAGGAGAAATGCTGGATTTGAAGATGACTGTCAACTCCATGGTTGCGCAATTGTCGACTTTGGCCAATGAGGTGACTCGCGTATCTCTCGAAGTCGGAACTGAGGGTATCCTTGGAGGACAGGCGTCCGTCCCTGACGTGCAGGGCATGTGGAAGGTCAGCTACTACCACTAAAAGTCGCATTCTACATATCAATTGCCAACTTCAGGTACTAGCCGATAACGTGAACTTGATGGCCATGAACTTGACCTATCAAGTACGCTCGATTGCAGAGGTGACCAAGGCCGTCGCGAACGGCGACTTGACAAAGAAGATCGAAGTCGATGTACGAGGAGAAATGCTGGACTTGAAAGAAACCGTCAACGGTATGACCGAAAGTTTGAGTGTCTTCGCAGACGAGGTCACCCGCGTCGCACGCGAAGTCGGCACGGAGGGACGCTTGGGTGGCCAAGCGAAGGTGGCCAATGTAGGAGGAACATGGAAGGTGCGTACCACATATCACTCGTAATGAAATTGCTCATGGCTCTTTTTTGGCGCAGGACCTGACAGATAATGTCAACGTGATGGCCGCGAACGTTAGTTTGTTATATATACAAGCGTCTTTTTCTAACTTTGCTCCATTGTAGTTGACTTTGCAAGTCAGGACAATTGCTTTTGCTACTGTACGTTCGTAGTCGCACCGCATTTGTGTATCAGCTCTCATCATTGGTGGTTACATAGACCGCTGTAGCCCGAGGTGATTTAACGCAGAAGGTCACTGGCGTCTCCGTCTCCGGAGAAATACTCGATCTGGTTAACACCATCAACGACATGATTGACCAGCTGGCCATTTTCGCATCCGAGGTGAAGAAGGTCGCCCGCGAAGTGGGGACAGAAGGCAAGCTTGGCGTGCAGGCGGAAGTCGGGAATGTCCAGGGCATCTGGCAGGAGATCACGTAGATATTCCTAGCGTTGCTTCATTCCCAGACGTGAATGCTAATGATGCGACTGGAACAGGATGTCGGTGAACACCATGGCCGGGAATTTGACGACGCAAGTGCGGGGTTTCGCGCAGATTTCCGCGGCGGCCATGGATGGCGACTTCACTCGTTTCATCACTGTCGAGGCCAGCGGGGAGATGGACTCCCTGAAGACCCAGATCAACCAGATGGTGTTCAACTTGCGCGACAGTATCCAGAAGAACACCGCCGCGCGTGAGGCTGCCGAGTTGGCCAACCGCAGCAAGTCAGAGTTCCTGGCGAACATGTCGCACGAGATCAGGTTAGTGCCTTCGCATGCGACTTTTCTCTGTTTGGGTTGTGGTTTGACTGTGTTCTCTCAGGACACCCATGAACGGCATCATCGGCATGACAGAACTGACTTTGGACAGTGATCTTAACCGCTCGCAGCGGGAGAGCTTATTGTTAGTTCACAGTCTCGCGCGGTCCTTGCTATTGATCATAGACGATATCCTGGATATTTCGAAGAGTACGTCTCACATCCCCTGAAAGCTATCGATTTCCTTACTCAGCGGACGATCCAGTCGAAGCCGGGCGCATGACTATGGAGCAGGTGTCTTTCTCGTTCCGGCAGACCGTATTCGGCATTCTCAAGACGTTGGTCGTGCGCGCGTCGCAGAACAACCTTGACCTCACGTACGACGTTGATCCGGACATCCCGGACCAGCTCATCGGGGACTCCTTACGTCTGCGTCAAGTCATCACCAATCTCGTCGGCAACGCGATCAAGTTCACGCCGTCCAAGGTGTCGAAGAAGGGCCACGTCGCGCTCAGTTGCCGCCTGCTCGCGCTCGATGACTCGAGTGTGACGCTGGAGTTCTGCGTTACGGATACCGGGATCGGCATCGCGAAGGACAAACTCAACCTAATTTTCGATACCTTCGCCCAGGCGGACGGATCAACTACTAGGGTAAGATCCGCGTCTTGCTGCTACGCCGCCCGACTGCTCACCTAACGTCTCTATCGATAGGAATATGGTGGTACCGGTCTAGGGCTTTCGATCTCTAAACGGCTCGTGTTCCTCATGCAGGGTAATATGTGGGTCGAGAGCGAGGTCGGCAGGGGCAGCAAGTTCTTCTTCACAATCACGTCGCAGATGGGACAGATGTCCATGGAAGCCACGCTTCAAAAGATGGCACCGTTCGCGAACAGAAACATTTTGTTTGTCGACACCCTACTCGATAGCACGGGCGTCGTCGACCGCATTAAGGAGCTTGGCCTGCGGGCTTACGTCGTCCACGATGCGTCTGAGGTCGCGGACAAGGCGTCGTGCCCCCATATCGATACCATTGCGGTGGACTCGCTCAGCGTTGTACGTGCCCTTCCGCGCCCCGTCCGTACTCCGCGTCACATACTCACATCGTGCTACTGGCAGACTGAGACTATTCGAGAGTATGAGCATCTCCGCTATATCCCCATTGTACTGTTAGCTCCGGTGCGTCGTCCCTTCGAGTCAAGTTACGACGAAGATGGATACTCAATCTCCACGCAGAACCTTCCTCGTCTCAACTGTATGTCCTACCTCATGTCTCAGCGCAATTGCGTCTCACTGACCGCCTTCTAGTGAAGTGGTGCTTGGACAACAGTATCAGCTCTGAGGTCACCACCCCCGTGGCTGCCCAGGACCTCGCTTCGGCGCTTATATCGGCGCTAGAGTCGAGCACCGTGAGCCCCGCGGCGGCAACGAACGACGTCACCTTCGACATCCTGCTCGCCGAAGACAACCTTGTCAACCAGAAACTGGCCGTCAAGATTCTCGAAAAGTATGGCCACTCCGTGGAGATCGCGGAGAATGGCTCTTTGGCTGTCGATGCCTTCAAGGCACGCGTGCAGCGCAACCGACCGTTTGACATCATCTTGGTATGCACGTGTTCTGCCCTTTATGGTCGCTTGTTATTCTGATTTGGCTTGTTAGATGGACGTCTCGATGCCTTTTATGGGCGGCATGGAGGCGACAGAGCTCATTCGTGCATATGAGATGCACAATAGCTTGCCACCGGTTCCCATCATTGCCCTTACTGCGCACGCCAGTATGTCCTACATATATATCTCCTGGATGTCCCTCATGCCACTTGCTTTCAGTGATCGGCGACAGAGAGCGGTGTCTCGATGCAGGGATGGTGCGTACATTCTCTCATCCAGCGGTTAATACACAGACTAATTCACCGTTCGCGCAGGATGACCATATCACCAGTATGCTTTCGATCCTTAATGACGACCTTTAGCATTCTGCTGATACCTCTCACAGAACCCCTACGTCGTGGCGATCTGCTCACCTCTATCACGAAACTGGCCAGCGAGCGCGTCAAGCTACGCCGGCATCAGCACCACTTCCCAAAGGAGTTCCGGTAAGCTGGGACTCATATGATGTACATTCACGATTCCCTCTGCACATGATTCCCCTGTTCTTGATTATATCTGCCCATCCTGAGTGCCGACGTCCCCTCATTCTCATTTGTACCACTACCGTTTGTTAAAGCCCAATATCATGACACTCTGCGGGCCGATGTGCATGCATACCCTGTATCCTTTCCACTAATGATAACCAGGTATCTATTCTTCGTTTCTGCGCTAGTGCACGTGGGACATTGGACCAAGAGATCGTGCAGGACTTCACCATATCAGTGTTATTGAATCTATCTGACTGATTTTTCCAAGACCAGGACTGCGGCAGTGGGATGAGTGGCTGTGTCATATCGCTATCGATACCATCGCTCCTCGTCGTCTGATCGAAGCCCCAATTTCATTAATTGTCACTAATTTAAGCATATAAGATTTCCCGCGCGCCTGTGGAGCGCGACTCTTCTGTTTCTTGACAACCGGTATCTGACATGTCTTTCCTTGTCGACCTCCTAGAGAGCATTCCTCGGGAATTTGAACGTGTGGAGGACACGGTCATAGGTCAGCTTTCATATCCAATCGTGACCACGCGCGCTGCTGAAACACCCTTCTCCAGGATTCATCAGACCAGGCTGTATGGCGACTTTCCACATATACACGCTTTAGACTCTGACAGTCCTATATACAGATGAACACGATACTCCAGAGCAGGAGCTGCACGACAAGATCCAAGTGCAGATCAACGCAAGTCACAGGTTCAACAGCTTCGCTGATGAGCGTGCGTCGAACTTCGTGAAATGGTAAGCTTATTGCCACTGCGGTGTTGCCCCAGTGTGCTGATCGTGCGATGGGCACTAGGCACATCGACGGGCATGATTACTTCTGGGCTCTCTCAGAGATGCTGGACGGTGCCAAAGAGTGTATCTTCATAATGGTACGCCTGTCCGACATCAAGGCATCCTTGCGCTAACTTTTCCGCAGGACTGGTGGCTCACTCCTGAACTGTACCTGCGCCGTCCGCCGGCTTACTATCCAGAATGGCGGTTGGATAGAATATTGAAGCGGAAAGCCGAAGAGGGCGTAAAAATTTATGTTATCGTATACAAGGAGGTGAGTCTTCAGGGCTTACACCAGTCATTGATGGGCGACGTATTCAACCGCTACAGGTCACCCAAACTATGAGCATGGATTCTGCTCACACGAAGGTGATAGATCGCCGCGAACCACGCATGCTGTGTCTGGACGCTGACACCTCTGACTCAGAAAGCGCTAGAAGCCCTTCACCCAAACATTGCTTGTATGCGTCATCCTGACCATGTTGGGTCCAGAGGCACGCCTCTCTTTCCACGCTTCTGTCATCAAGCTGCTAATGTCCCACAGACGAAGTTGAATTCTGGTCCCACCACGAGAAGGTCTGCGTTTCGTGCTAGTATCTTGCTGCAGGCGAATCTGATTTACTCCGTGAAACGCGGTTCCAGGTGGTAGTGGTAGACAACCACCGCGCATGTATTGGCGGGCTCGATATCTGCTTCGGTCGCTGGGACACCCACAACCACCCGTTGGCCGACGCACACCCCACTCATTTTGCACGGTCCCTGTTCCCCGGTCAAGACTATAACAATGCTCGTGTGTTCGATTTCCACGACGTAACCAACTATGTCAGCGGCACGGTCTCCGTGCTCGAGACTCCCCGGATGCCTTGGCACGATGTCTGCATTCTATTTATTATGCTGCGTGTGGGTTGCCTGATACCTGTGGCAGGTACATATGACTCTGTCTGGACCGGTCATCCTCGACATAGTCCAACACTTCGTGGAGCGTTGGAATGAAGTCAAAAGGAGGAAGTACAAAGATCTTCCGTAAGTGGCATCGGAACGCACATTTGACTGGAGTGACCAACACGGCAAGTAGTCATTACGAAATCCTGGCGCTTCCCCACAACATCGCGGCCTCACCGAACGAGGCCGTTCTGCGTGAGTAGCCCTCGTCGATGCGTTCGGGGAAGCTGGCGCTGACATTGCTCAACAATCGCAGGTCATCCGCATCGCGAGCACTGGAATACGGGTCGACACTTCTCGCAGCGATTCCATCGTGAGGAAGGAGACAGTTACGAAGACCAGGAGAATAGTCCTCCCACTCCGCCTGGGACATGCCGTGTTCAGGTTGTACGCAGTGTCTCGGACTGGAGCCACGCAGTCCCCACCGAGCATAGCATTCAGAATGCTTGTTAGTGCCGATTCAGGTGAATATGGACACGGGCGGTACTGACAATTCTTTTTCGAAGATATCCAACTCATCCGAGAAGCGAAACACTTCATATATATCGGTCAGGACGCCCTTATATCACATATTTACCGCCTTGTTAAACTCGTCACTTTGCAGAGAATCAATTCTTGTAAGGGCTCTAGGCGTCGCATAGTATTTTTCCACTGACGTAGCCCAGCATATCAAGCACGCAGAAAGACGGACCTGTCAAGAACCAGATTGCCGCAGCACTTGTGGAGCGCATTATCAGCGCAGGCAAGAACGCTGAGAAATTCATGGTTATACCTCATCATTTTCCTCTTTCTTATGCATCTGACCGCTGCTACTCCATCAGGTGGTGGTCGTCATTCCTGAACTCCCTGCATTCGCTGGAAATATCAAGGACGACACTTCTCTCAAAACTATTCTGGCCGCTCAATATCGAACCATCAATCGTGGCGGTCACAGCATTTATGAAGAAGTCCGCAATGCAGGTTTCGAGCCGTACGTGTGCTCTTCTATTCGTACGATTTAAGAATTTAGCGAATGATACGTAGGACCGACTACATTCGATTCTTCCATCTTCGAGTGTACGACAGGATCAACGCCCCGCTGGGTACTCTTACTCCTCTTGACAGTCGTCATTTTCCCAACCTGACTGGACTACTCTACAGATACATTCATTGCGAGGATGGAGCAAAACAGCGGCGTGTCCTTCAACGAAGCACATGTCGCACTCGTGCGACAGTGGGTCGGCGATTCTGCCGACCCTGACACTCCGTCTGAAGTGACGATAAAATCTCCAGAGCCTACCAAGGCGGGTCTTGTGGTAACTAACAAGGCAGATATCAAGACCATGAAATATCAGTTGCCACGATCCTACAATGATGCACGCAGCATCGTCGCTCGTTTCGAGAGTGGCGCGAGGGGTGTGCGCGGCGATGATGATGTTGCAGACACGGTCGGACAACATTCCCTACAAGATGACACAGACCTTCGTGAAGAACAGTGGCTCGGAACGCCTGAGGAAGAGTTAAACTCGTGCGCACCCTTATTTTGTACTTGCAGTCACCAGTATCTAACCCGGACTCGCCCCAGCTACGTCTCCGAGCTTTCATACATTCATACGAAACTGATGATCGCTGACGATCGCAGAGTCATCGTAAGTCTCCGTCGGCAGTTGTATCACTGTGTGTGAGATTCACAGCCATCAATCAGTGCGGATCCGCAAATTTGAACGATCGCAGCCAAAAGGTTTGTCTTTACCTGTTTCGTGCACCAGAGGATGTTCCGATCATGCAATTTGCTCTCCAGGGTGATGGAGACTCCGAGATCGCGCTTGTCGTCGAGGATGACGACTTGGTGCGCAGCACGATGAACGGCCAGCCAGTTATGGTTAGCCGCTTCGCCGCGTCCCTACGCCGTCAGCTCTACAAACGTGTGTTCTTCATTGTGCCCTGCATACATGGGACAGCATGAACTTTATGCATTGGCAGAACACCTCGGCCTCATCCCTCCCCAGCGATGCGAAAACCCGAGGGCGCATGTGACTTCGTTCATGCGTCCCGCGCCAGTGCCGAATGAATACGATGTCTACTCAGACGAGGATAACGCCGTTGCGGACCCACTGTGCGAGGAGACGACCGAGTTGTTGTATCGCACGGCGCGTAAGAACCGCGAGGTGTTCACGGAGCTGTTCCACTCCGTACCAACGAACCTCGTGCACAACTGGGACGCATACGAGGTTTGTTTGCGGGTGTGATTTTGTAGCTGTGCTAACTGCGTGCCATAGAACTACGTTCCAAAGGTGAAGCCAGGTCACGTCGTACCTAATATTTCGCTGGACCGCGTCAAGGATCGCCTGGCGACTGTTCGCGGCTCGCTTGTGGAGGCTCCTCTGGTATGCGTATTTTCTCTGGGAGTCCATACGTCGCAAACGTCGGTATTTTCTTCTAGGAATTCCTCATCGATGACAGGGATTTCGTCGAGGGGCCTACTTGGATGGGCCTGAACCCTACTCTCCCCATCTACATCTGATTTGAAACTGGCATTTAAGCAAGGTCATGGAGACAGCCGGCAGGCACCAACTTCGATCGGTGGATAAGTAGAAGACCTAAGAAGTGTTATGCGGAAATGTATATACTATAAATTGTAGTCTTAGCACGAATGGACAATAAACGATAGTAGCTCAGATGTGGAGAGACGATAAGACCTGGCCGATTGCCGGCAAAACCCGTGCGGCAATCGGTAGTTAAACTGCACGACACCCCCGCGTGTCTGCTAGGAATAACTCTTCGGGATATCCATCATGAACATCATTGACCACCTCGTAGAGCGCATTCCTGAGGGAATACAGCGCATCCCAGATGGAATACAGCGTGCCAGGGAGCGTATTCCAGAGGGAATACAGCGCGCTAAGGACACGGTTACAGGTCAATCATTATTGTCAATAGCGTCCATGCACGTTGCTGATATGGTCTTTCCAGGGATTCTGCATCCGAACCGTAAGGTAGTCTCATACCTATATTCCCACTAAAATTCGACGCTCCGTGTGCAGGTCGACACGAGAGCCCAGTGCAGAAGGGGCACGACAGAGTCAGAGCACACATTAATGCAGGCCACAGGTTCAACAGCTTCGCCGGTGAGCGAGAGTCGAACTTCGTGAAATGGTATGTGTTACGTAGGGGGTTTCTGCCTCTAGTTCTGCTGCCGTACTGACAACGGGGTGCGCTTTGCACTAGGCACATCAACGGACACGATTACTTTTGGGCGCTCTCGGAGATGCTGGAAAGCGCCAGGGATTGTATTTTCATCATGGTATGCCTGTTACTACTCGGGGGCGCGCCATCTGTATTTGATCTTGCTCCTCAACGCGCGCGACATGGAGTAGGTATGGGTAGTGGCATTAGGGAGTCGACTGAGATGGCAGCTTATTTGCGAGTGAGGGGGAATGAGTGTGAGGGTACACGTGGGCGCATGAGCGTCTACCGGTGCCGCAGATACGAACGTGGGTACTAGATGAAAGGATGGGCGAGATCCTTGATCATCCCTCGCACTGCGTTTAATATGCGAGGCTAGTGGAGTTGCACCCGCAGGGTCCGAGGTTTGGTCTGCGAAAGACGCGCCCAAACGGGACGCCGACTACGGACATCGCGCCGTTCGGGAGTGGCGGGTGCGAGCGTAAAAGGGCCTTGAGGAGGGTGCGGGCTGTTGGTGTGGCTCGGGGATGATGAGAGTCATGAGGAAAGCGGCAGGGTGGCGCACTCCGAGCCTCACTCGAACTGACTCCGAAGATTGGCGTCGGTTTCGGTCCCCGCTCCGAGTCGTAGAAGACATCCAAAATTAATGTGCTTACTCTTCTGTAGGACTGGTGGCTCACCCCTGAGATGTATCTTCGCCGTCCGCCGGCTCACCATGCAGAATGGCGGTTGGATAGAATATTGAAACGGAAAGCCGAACAGGGTGTAAAAATCTACGTTCTTGTATATAAAGAGGTACGTCTTGACGGGCTTGTGACAGTGAAGGCAAGCAATATGTTCAACCACAGGTCACCCAAACTATGAACATGAGTTCTTCTCATACAAAGGTAATAGTCCCTTGCGAATAACGCATCCTGCGGCGTTTAAATACCAACGCTTCTGATTCAGCACGCGCTAGAAGATCTTCACCCGAACATTGCCTGCATGCGTCACCCCGATCATATAGGCACCAAAGGCACGCATCCACTCTATGTTATCACCTTGCAGCAGCTTATGACCTGCAGACGATATTCGACTATGGTCACACCACGAGAAGGTGTGTCATGTATGCTATGCCAAATAAAACTGACCAAGTCCGCGAAACACGGTTTCAGGTGGTAGTGGTGGACAACCACCGTGCATGTATCGGCGGGCTCGACATCTGCCATGGTCGCTGGGACACCCACAATCACCCACTGGCCGATGCGCACCCGACTAATTTTGCACGGACCCTGTTCCCTGGTCAAGACTACAACAACGCACGCGTGCTCGATTTCTGCGACGTATCAAATTCCGCCAGCAGCACCATCTCCGTGCTCGAGACACCCAGGATGCCCTGGCATGATGTCCGTATTCTATATATTGTGCTGTCTCAGTGGTCTGATATTTTGTGGCAGGTACATATGACTCTGGCTGGGTCCGTCGTCCTCGACATTGTCCAGCACTTCGTGGAACGGTGGAACGAGATCAAGACCAGGAAGTATAAAGATCTTCCGTAAGCGGCATCGATGGACGCGTTTTGGTAAAGTGGCCGATAACATGACTATGTAGTCGCTACGACTGGCTGGCGCTTCCTCACGATATCGAGGCGTCACCAACCGAGGCCGTTGCGCGTGAGTATCTCCAATGTATCTATTGAGGCTAGCGCCGACATCGCTCAACGGTGCCAGGCCACCCGCATCGCGAGCGCTGGCACGCGATAGGTCGACGTTTTCGACAGCCATTACATTGTTGGGAAGGGGACTATTCCGACCATGAAGAAACGTACCCTCGCCCTCCGCATGGGGGGTGTCGTGTTCAGGTCGTCCGCAGCGTCTCGGACTGGAGTCATGGTGTTCTCACCGAGCGTAGCATTCAGAATGCTTGTCAGTCCCTGTTCCGGCCACCCTGGATATAATGGTACTGACATTCTCCATTTGCAAAGATATCCAGCTCATCCAAGAAGCGCAACACTATATATATATCGGTGAGGACGTCACTCTTTCAACCGTATTGTGAATGCCTTGTTGAACTCATCACTATGAAGAGAACCAGTTCTTGTAAGGGTTCCAGGCGCCGCATAGTATCAGCCCACTGACGTAGCCCAGCATATCAAGCACCCGGTATAATGGACCAATGAAGAACCAGATTGCCGCTGCACTGGTAGAGCGAATTGTCCTTGCAGGCTCGAGAGGAGAGAAGTTCCTGGTCAGAATCATATTTTTCTTTGCGTCATGTATCTCACCGTCATCAGGTCGTGGTTGTCATCCCTGAAATCCCCGGGCTCTGTGGAAACATCAAGAGCGATATGACTCTTAAGACCATCATAGCCGCTCAATATCGCACCATCAACCGTGGTGGTCACAGTATCTATGAGGAGATTCGCAGGGCAGGGTTTGAGCCGTACGTGAACCCTTCTATCTTGCATGATATGAGAAACGTAGCAGGTGATGCGTAGGACCGATTTCATTCGATTTTTCCACCTGCGAGCTTACGATAGGATCAATGCTCCGTTGGGTAAACATGCTCCTCCCTGACTTCATGATTCTCCGAGTCTAAGTGCACGATTCGACAGAAACTTTCATCGCAAAGATTGAGCAGAACAGTGGGGTGTCATTCCACAGAGCCCAGAGCGTACATGCACAGAAGTGCCTTGGAAATTTGGCGCACCCCGGCTCCCACTTATCCGGTCCGTCTATCAGGTCCAAGGATAATAAGATGCCACAAACGTATGAGACGACCTTCGACATCGCCGCTTTCGAGAGCGGTGCAACGGGCGTGCGTGACGACGAGTATGTCGCAGACACGGTCGGACAGCATGCCTTGCAAGATGACACTGATCTTCGACAAGAGCTGTGGCTTGGGACGCCTGAGGAAGAGTTGCAATCGTGAGCATCCGTATTCCGTGGCTGAGCTGTCTTCAATATCTAAGGACAATTGCAAGCTACGTCTCGGAGATGTTGTACATCCATTCGAAGCTGATGATCGTAGACGATCGCAGAGTAATCGTAAGTTTTCATCCGCGGCCTGATTATCGTGTGTGATAATGACAGCCATCCATCAGTGCGGATCCGCCAACTTGAACGATCGCAGCCAACTGGTCGGTCTTTTCCCGTTTCGTATTACGGAGGGTCCTGTTCATGTGGTTTGGCGCTCTAGGGCGACAGAGACTCTGAGATCGCGCTTGTCGTCGAGGACAATGATTTGGTAGAAAGCACAATGAACGGCAAGCCATTCATGGCGAGCCGCTTCGCCACATCTCTGCGCCGTCAGCTCTACAAGCGTATGTACTTCACTATCACAGCCCGCATACAGGAACAGCAAAAATTAAATGCGTCTGTAGAGCACCTTGGTCTCATCCCTCCCCAGCGATGCGAAGGCCCGAGGGAACAAGTGACGTCCTTCATGCGCCCCGCGCCGGTACCGAACCAGTACGACCTCGACCCGGATTGGGACCCCGTCGCAGATCCGCTGTCCGACGAGACGACCACGCTACTGTACGACACTGCGCGCAAGAATCGTGAGGTATTCACGGAGTTGTTTCGCCCTGTGCCGTCGAACCTCGTGCACAGTTGGTCTGAGTATGATGTAGGCTTTGCGGGTGCTCGGTTGTCTTTGTTCGTCGTGCTTACTGCGTGCCGCAGAACTACATGCCCAAGGTGAAGACAGGACATGTTGTGTCTGATGTTACGCTAGACCGCGTCAAGGATCAGTTGGCGTCTATTCGGGGATCGATCGTGGAAGCTCCTCTGGTATGCTTCCTCCTTTGCACATGCACACACGTGGCAAACAACTGTGTTCTAGGACTTCCTCATCGATGAGAAAGACTTCGCTGAGGGGCCCTATTGGATTGGGGTGAACCCCGTTCTCCAAATTCTTATCTAAGTTACAGCCGTGGCTATGAGTACCGCACCGACTGATCCCAGAGACGGAGATGGCAGGCACTCACCTCAGAATCAATTGGCGGATGAGGAACTTGAAAGCCTAGAGTGTATCGTGGGAATGTAACACTGGTCTTGATAGCTTTGTATGAATGCACAATATACCTGCAGTTTTTGTCTTGGACGACATGCGGAGAGAGCGTGGACAACATGCGGAGAGAGCACGGACTGTCGGAAAGACCCGCAGTGAGACTGGGGGTGGTAGATAAGTTACAAGAAACCGCGATGTCGCCCCGTGCACCCACCAGAGCTTGAAGCCGTTTTTCATCCCCGGGCCCTTACAGCTGAACTGCTGGCTGCTATGCATTCCCTTGGGCACCTCGTACACCGCATTCCGGAGGGAATATACCGCATTCCGGAGGGAGTACACCACGCTAAGGAGTCAGTTACGGGTCAGTTGTCATTCCCAATCTGTCCGTGAGCGTTGCTAAGATGGTGTTTCCCCACTGTGGCAGGAATGCTGCATCTAAATAGTATGGCGGCTTTCCATTTATAGCATGCGCTCTCCGGGGGTAGCCTCCAACTCTTTGCGTTCAGATAGGCACAATTCTCCACTGCACAGGTCGCACGATAAGATCAGAGCGCTCATCAATGCGGGCCATAGGTTTGACAGTTTCGCCGATGAGCGAGCATCGAACTTCGTGAAATGGTATGTGTCACTGGCATGCGAAAATGCTACCACAGCACCGATCGCGCGTTGCATACTGCACTAGGCATATCAACGGACATGATTACTTTTGGGCGCTCTCTGAGATGTTGGAGAGTGCCAGGGAGTGTATTTTCATAATGGTATGCCTGGTACGACTTGAGGACACTGCCGCCTGTGTACTGACTCTTCTGTAGGACTGGTGGCTTACCCCCGAGTTGTACCTCCGCCGTCCGCCAGCTTACTATCCAGAATGGCGGTTGGATAGAATATTGAAGCGTAAAGCAGAGCAGGGTGTAAAAATCTACATTGTTGTATACAAGGAGGTGCGTCTTCAGGGTTTTTATGATTTATATAATCAACTACTAGTACAGGTCACCCAAACTATGACTATGAGTTCTTCTCACACGAAGGTGATAGAACGTTGCGGATTATGCATGTGTGCCTGGATGCTGACGAACGTGATTCAGCATGCGCTAGAAGACCTTCATCCGAACATCGCCTGCATGCGTCACCCTGACCATATCGGTTCCAAAGGCATTTAGTTCTCTTCACGCTGTCATCTTGCAGCTGCTCATGACCCACAGATGATGTTCGACGATGGTCACACCACGAGAAGGTGTGCTCCTCATACTAAAATGCTACGCCAGACGAAGCTAACCAAATCCGCGAAACGCGGCTTCAGGTGGTAGTGGTGGACAACCACCGTGCATGTATCGGCGGGCTCGACATCTGCCTCGGTCGCTGGGACACCCACAATCACCCACTGGCCGATGTTCACCCGACTAACTTTGCACGAACCCTATTCCCTGGTCAGGATTACAATAATGCACGCGTGGATGATTTCCACGAGGTATCCCGCTTCGTCAATCACACCGTGTCCGTGCTCGAGACTCCCCGGATGCCCTGGCAAGATGTCCTTATTCTATTTACTGTTCTGTGTATAATCTTTCTGATACATTTGGCAGGTACATATGACGCTGACTGGACAGGCTGTCCTCGATATTGTCCAGCACTTCGTGGAGCGCTGGAACGAGATCAAGACCAGGAAGTATAGAGATGACCTGTAAGCGGTATTACCACGCACATATAGGTGGAGTGACCAATAAGATGACAATGTAGTCGCTTCGACTGGCTGGCGCTTCCCCACGATATCGAGGCCTCACCCGACGAGGCCGTTGCGCGTGGGTAACTCTCAATGTATCCGTGGAAGCTGTTGTCGACATCGCTTGACCGTGTCAGGTCATCCACATCGTGAGCGCTGGCACGCAATGGGTCGACGCTTCCGAGAACGAATGCACTGTCTGGATACGAATTATCCTGAAGACGAAGAGACCTACCCCAGCCCTCCGCATGGGACGTGCCGCGTTCAAGTCGTCCGCAGCGTCTCGGACTGGAGCCACGGCGTTCTCACTGAGCATAGTATTCAGAATGCTTGTCAGTGCCTATTCTAATGAACCTGGACAATGATGGTACCAATATTATCATTCTGCTAAGATATCCAGCTCATACAAGAGGCTAAACATTACATATATATCGGTAAGAAAGCTTTATTCCTACAGTATGTGACTGCTTTGTTGAACTTGTCACCTGCAGAGAACCAGTTCTTGTAAGGGTTTTATACTTCGCATAGTACCCGTCTACTGATGTCGCCCAGCATATCAAGCACGCGGAAAGACGGACCGATCAAGAACCAGATTGCCGCTGCACTAGTTGAACGCATTATCTGCGCCGCCAAAAAAGCACAAGCGTTTAAAGTCGGATATCATAACCATCATCATTTTCTCCTCTTATCTCACGCTACTCCCTTATCAGGTTGTGGTTGTCATTCCTGAAGTCCCAGGGTTCTCTGGAAATATCAAGGAAAAAATGGTCATTAAGACTATCATGGCTGCTCAATATCGCACCATCAACCGTGGCCATCATAGTATCTATGACGAGATACGCAGGGCAGGATTCGAGCCGTATGTGCACCTCCCTATTCTGTGCGATCTGGGAAATCTAGATGATGCGTAGGACCGACTACATTCGTTTTTTCCACCTTCGAGTGTATGATAGGATCAATGCTCCATTGAGTAAATTCGGCTCCTCCTAGTTTCATGATTCTCCGAGTCTAAGTACACGCTTCCAGGCACCGTCATTCAGAGGATGGAGGAAAAGGGCGGTGTGTCATTCCATGCAGCCCACGTCGCACACTCGCGGCAATGGATTGGCGATTCGGCCGACCCAAACTTCGACTCACCAGAAATGATGATCAAGTCCCAGGTGCATCGGATGCCAAGTACGTGCGCTTTGGCGCGCAGCATCGTTACCAGTTTCGAGAGGGGTGTGGATGGCGACGATGCTGATGTCGCAGACACGGTCGGACAGCATGCCTTGCAAGATGCTACAAATCTTCTAAACGAAGATTGGCTCGGAACGCCTGAGGAAGAGTTGAATTCGTATGTATTCTTTTTCCGAGCCTAAAGTGTCTAATACCTTACTCGGACAATTGCAAGCTACGTCTCGGAGATGTTGTATATCCATTCGAAGGTGATGATCGTCGATGATCGCAAAGTCATCGTAGGTTTTCATCCACGGCCCTGTGACCGCGTGCGATAGTGACAGCTATCCATCAGTGCGGATCTGCCAACTTGAATGATCGCAGCCAATTGGTTAGTCTTTTTCTGTTTCGCTCACCGATATCACATCCATGCGACTTCACTCTCCAGGGCGACAGAGATTCCGAGATTGCCCTTGTTGTCGAGGACGGAGACCTTGTGCGCAGCAAGATGAATGGCTCGCCATTCATGGTGAGCCGCTTCGCCGCGTCCTTGCGCCGTCAGCTCTATAGACGTGCGTTCTCCACCGACCCTGCATAGACGGACAGCATGAACTTAAACACCCTTCCAGAGCACCTCGGCCTCATCCCTCCCCAGCGATGCGAAAGCCAGAAGGCGCACGTGACACCTTTCATGCGTCCCGCGCCAGTGCCGAATGAATACGACTTCTACTCGGACGAGGACAACGCCGTTTCGGATCCGCTGTCCGACGAGACGACCAGTCTACTGTATAACACGGCGCGCAAGAACCGCGAGGTGTTCACGGAGCTGTTCCGCCCTGTACCATCGAACCTCGTGCACAACTGGTCCGCGTATGACGTAGGCTCTGCAGGTGTGCTGTTGTCATTGCTCGCTGTGCTCACTGCGTGCTGCAGTACTACGTACCTAAGGTGAAGACGGGACATGTTGTACCTCGCGTTACGCTAGAGCGCGTCAAGGATCGACTGGCGGTTGTTCGCGGCTCGATCGTGGAAGCTCCTCTGGTATGCTTCCTCTTTTGCACATGCACACGTCGCAAACAACTGCGTTCTAGGACTTCCTCATCGATGAGAAGGACTTCGTCGAGGGGGCTTATTGGATTGGCGCGAACCCTGCCCTCCATATCTTGGTCTGATGTATAGCTGGGGCTATGAGTACGATCTATGGTGACGGCGACGGCAGACAGCACTTCGACTCGGATTGGCAACTAAGTGGAAATCCAAAGGCGATACGTGGATGGGTAAGTGTAGTCTTAGTATGAATTCATAGTATATCTGCGCTACGAGCTGGGAACAACACATGACTTCAGAAGAGATAGGCACGGATCCGGAGAAGTGGAAGATGGAGGGTTCTCAAGACACACTACATGCAGTACGCTGTAGGTAAGTTACGGGAGCTAGAACTACAGTTGATAACATCAACTGAATCATATGCTCCGAGTTGTAGTAAGGCACGCTCGTAGGCATATAACTTAAACCGTTGACTCGGAACATTGGGACTCGAACTTGGAAGCGGCGCTAGGCGCCTCTGACCTTGCTCGAATACTGTTTCGCGGTGATGACTGGTAGTCGAATGACTGGCGCTCGCAGGTTGTTTCGGATTTCCCTAATGCTTCCCTATCAACTATATAGTCGCGTTGTACTTACTAAATCGGGCGAAAGCGAGCATCTGAATCTATTTAGCGCGGCGTAACACCACGGAGTTAAATATACCAGAATCTAGACGAGGAGCACCATACAGGAAATAACCAACAAAGGGCGCAGCATGATAGCGCATGCTACAGAGTCCGGAATGGCGATCGTGGATACGAACTTCGCCGTGGAGTCAAAGACAACAAACATGTATGCGCGCGCGACTGTTAAAACCTGAGCATGGACGCCCACTCTCCATCAGGTGCCCGTGCTATCACCAAGGGCACTTAGACCTATAGCCTCCTTCACAGGCGTTCACTACCTATTGGACCTAGAG
>QLPM01000851.1:0-11674 GCA_003314695.1 Albatrellus sp. MG142
CTACCAGACAATGCAGCTGATGGGAGAACTCGAGATCAGTCATGTATCCGCCACCGTCCTCATCGTGGAGCCTGACTATCGACGGCCTGTCTTGTTTTCCGGCTCTGAGGAGAGTGTCCTTGTCGATACGGACGAGACTCACTAAAATTGAACAAAAGACCATGAGGAAGACTGGGGTCAGTGGTCATAGTACGAATGGCACATACTGTCTCTGAAAACCCTGGACCAGGCAGCGTCGATTTCATCACTGGGGGATCCACGATAAGGGGAAGGGTAATTCAGGGTGCCGTTGAAATAGACGGTCTGATACTCGATAGCTTCAAGAGCAGGAGCTGGGATATTTCAGCAGGTGAGTGACTTGACCTTGCATCAATGACGATCAGTACCGACATACAATAAGTCGACAGCTGTGTTGTGCACTGTACATCGGTTGGGTGCTTTCTGATGAAGTAAAGGTGGGTCGAGAGAGAAAAGCAGAAAAAGAGGACATTCAGTGCCCAAGGAAGCAGATGACGCCAGGACCGACTGTCGACAACGTGAGGCCCCGCAGATTGAAGGTCATCACTCGAGGACTGTGGTGTTAACTTCTGTAGCGACGCGCTGGTGTCGTCCTCTTGGTTGACTGGCGAGTACTTAGACGTGGGTTTTGGCATCGCTGAGATGGGATGCAGAGAGCAAGGAAACGGGCGGTATATCGAGTGAGCAGCTAAACTCCCCGCACCGGTCTTAGGGCTTGAACTGATAGCCATCATGGAGTATTTTATTTTATTAACGAGAAAACCAGAAATAGTGTGGGATGCCATGTCCACTTGCGGGATGTTGCACTGGTGAGGCTTTAGCGATTCTGTAGGCGATAACTGATGGGATGCCAGCAATAGTCAATGGCTCACCCACACCAGAAGAATGAATTGGTGTACATTACGATAGTATCGGATGTAATATCCAAATGGCGACCTGCCCTCACATGGTACCCTGGTGACCGCGCTGACAGACAACTAGGAGGAATCATGTGTTCTACTGCCTGTGATCACGTCGTTATGCTACCAAGGCTCTCACAAGCGTTCCGATTACTGGTTACTGATTCTCTATTTGCCTTAAACTAGACAAGTGACGACATTGAAAATATCCTACAGAAAGAGTATATAAAACACACCAAAGTCCCCTCACAGACCAGCATACTGTCTATTTCTCTCCCGTTTATACCTGCTATCAAGCCTTACCCTCCAGCCTGTCGTCGCCCTCACTTATCAATATGCGTATCTCCTCCTTCGCTCTGCTCCCTTTCTTCACCATTGTAGCAACTGCGCTGCCTACGAAAGGTTCGTTTCATCTGATTGCGCTATGTCACTGACCACTGCCATAGAACGACGTACCTCTAACTACGAGAAGGACTTGGTGGACCGCGAGTTAAAGGATGATTTCTTCGCAACATACGGCTGGGACCGCCGCGAGTTGAAAGACGATGTCGTCGCAACTCATGACGACCACAAAGAGACCTACGTACCTGCTGCCTAATTTAACGTGTAAGTACCCGCATTTTTGCCTTGTGCAGCCCTTGTCCTCATGATGTGCTTGCTTTTAGTCAATTTTTTTTTGCTGTGTTCGATTCAGGAGTAGGGCTTGGACGTCGTATCTCATGTCGTACGAAGCCATCACCGACACAATAGTCTTAGCTTTTTTTCCCCCTCTCCGTAAATGAGTGCGCGATCTGATCGTTTACTTACTTCACCACGTCTTGTGTGTTCTGCTTCGTATCGTTGTATCCTGATGAGTATGATGTGCGTTTGTGTCTTGTGCATTAAACAATCAAGTTATATTAGCCATTTGAGTTCCCAACTAGTGATGCAAGGACTCAATGCGACAACCAACCACGGCCAACGACAGCTGTGCTCCCGTCTCGGTAACTTATAACCTGCAGCAGCAGCAGCAGCCGCAATGCTTTCCATATTTAGCGCCCGTGATCTCGAGGGTTGCTACACTTTTACCCCATAATAGCAGCGAGCACCCTTTCTAGTTGAGCACGTATCGTGTTGAACTCTGCTTCGACATCTGTGACGTTGTTAGTCACTAAGAACCCTTACAGGTCCATGGACAATCTACTTACCCTTTCATTCACCTTTTATGGGTATCCTTTTATTTACAATGACTCACTCTCACACTCTCACTAACTCATCATCTTCCTTTCCTTTCTTGTATCGTTCATTGTTCTTCTGAGTTTCAACTGGATTTGAACTCTAATCACTCTACAATACTTAAACCTTTGCTTCATTGCACTCTCACTTCAGCTTTCTTTCCTCTGCTGAAGTGAGTATCACATACTCTCTATTTCTCTCTGTTTGTTTCCTTACAACTGTCTACCTCTCATAGCTTGTGTCATGCTCTCTTCACATATCTGTGACTCCATATGCACTCCTACTGTTCAGCATGCACATCATAACAGCAGTCGACTTCCTCATCACCATTGACTCCTGGATATCAACCCAGGAATGGGTCTATCCTGTGACTATGACTGCATGGCTCCCAGTCTCAGTTGCCCTGTGCTTACTCACAGCATGGGGCACAGTCACTAACCTTATGCTTTTGTATGAGGTCTGGGAGTATGCCATGCACATAGAGCAATGCTGGTTTGGGTTGTTGAGAAACATGTCATGCCTCTCCACAGCCATACATGCTCAACTACATATCAATGTGATGTGTTCCTCAACAAACCAAACCAGCATTGTTCCACCCTCATAGCATACTCCCATATCTCATACAGAAGCATGAGATTGATGACTATGCCCCATGTTGATGGTAGGCACAGAGCAACACTGAGGGAGAGATGTGAGAGCACATCAGGTGGATAGACCCAGTCCTGGTATGAGATCCAGGAGTCGATGGTAATGAGAAAGTTGATGATGGTAAGGATATGAGTATGCATGCTGAAGATAGGAGTGTGACACAGTCACAAGTAATGTGAGGATAACACAACACAGAGTTCAGCAGAGGAAAGAAGGCTATATTGATAATACAACTATACCTGAAGATAAGAGCACAACACTGTCAGGATGTACAATTTTCTTTTCTCTTTCTTTTACTATACTAGGTCATGTGACCTGTTAGTCAGCAATCTAATCATATTATGATCATGTGACATAGTAGCATCTTATCTTATCTACTGTGGCTATACCTTGGGCCCCTCTTACTATACATCTCTGACACATTACTACATGCTTCCTACTTATGAGAGACCTGCCCTACAGCAGATAGTCTGTGCACAAGCACTCTTACTATATAGGCTAGCCTCTACCTGGCATTATCCCTCAGCTCTAGTCATCTGGGATATCCACCAGGTAAGTCTTATTGTAGTCTCTTCCTGTTGTACTCTTAGCTGATATATATCTGGGATATCTACCAGTGCTTGTAAGGGTCCAACATGTAACTGAATGGTTGAACACCTAAGACAAGTAGCAGAGCCCTAGGCAAAGCCTAAAATTTGAGAGCAAGTAGACAAATAGTATAAGTCTTATAGAGAAAGACTTATAATAGTGAGTTGACTTGCTGATGACCCAGATGACAAATACACTGTATTGTACAAGAGGATAAGCTTGGCTTATCCTCACAAACTGTTACAGTACTTATACAGGTGACTTGAGGGCAGGGTTCCCTCCTGCATGTTAGTGTTCAATGTAAGTAATCCCTTATCCTCCAATAGGATCATAGGGATGTGAGTCAGTGATAGCATTCTAAGTATAGGGACTGGGTGAGTCATAATGAGTCAGAGACCAGAATAGAACAGAATGAGTCAGAGATAACCACCTCATGTATCCGGCGAGGCAGATGAGTCACAGATAGTAAAAATAGAACCTAACATGTGAAGGGATACTGCTTGTAAGTGGTGTGGGAATGATAACTGGTGGAGCATGTAAGCAGTAAGGTGAAATGAAAAATAAGTCCAAGTAATTGTAACAGTGCTGCTGTGTGTGATCCCCTTGGTTTGTCCTCACTCCCCCTTTCTCTCTCTCCTCTGTCATTGTGGCCTTGCAGCCCAGTGTGTGCCTCACAGACACAGTCACAAGTAATGTGAGGATAGTGCAACACAGAGCTACAGAGTAGGTGCAGTGGTAAGGAAACAGAGCTGAAGAATAAGGAGGGTGTGATACTGTTACGAACTTATTGGACTACTTTCTTCTTCAACTTATCGCTTATCATCCAACCATTTCTCCTTTAACCCTTAACACTTACCAAGTGATATTCCTTCATGACTCATACTTGTTCCATGTCATTCTATGCTGTTCTATCTCATCTCAGCTCTGACTCACACCCTTGAGATCCTATTGGAGGATAAGGGGTTTACTGTACCACCACCCGCACATAGGAGGGACATCTACCCTCAAGTCCCTTGTATATAACCCATAACTTGTTGCAAGGATAAGCTCTAAGCTTATCCTCTTGTACAATCACCAGTACAGTTGGATCTCCAGCACATCCTACTAAGTCTTTGCAAGTCTTTCAACTTGTCTTACCTTGTCTACTCATTCTCCAACCTTGGGCTTTGCCTAGGGCTCTGCCAACTTGTCATATAGGTGTTTGACTGCTCGACTGCATGTTAAACCCTTACATCAGGATAAGCTTTCTGTCCTACTTGAAGCCACAGTGGATTATATGATCCCAGACCTGCTCCCAGCAGGTATCTGCTGGAGTAGAACCAGTTGATCCCTTATCGCAGGGATCAGAGGACCTGTAACATATATTGGGAATGATCAGTGGGAAACTATTGAAGGTGAAGTACTCCACTTCCCTTCCCACACTCACAATCCTCTTGCCACCTCAGCACCTTGACTATCTCGACCACCATCTTGTACCTCTTCTCAAGGAGAGATCACACAAGAACCAACTTCACCAGCAACACTACCCCAAGTACAAGAAGAACCATTTCCCTTCTCATCCTACCTCTTATCGACTCATCTATCTGATACTGCACAATTGCTATCAGCCACCCCTATCATTGTTTCATATGATCCACCACCCATACCACCACCAGCACCACCTCCTACTTCTACTACAATGTCTGGACAACTGCTTCAATCCAAAGGACTGAAGGTTAAAGATCTTCAGACATTCAATGGCAATAAAACCAAGCACTGTGCGTTCATGAACAGCTGTCAAGCCTACTTCATTGAAAATGCACACAAGAACCCACAAGATGCTCATAAAATTGTCTTCATACTCTCCTAAATGGAAGGAGGAACTGCAGGGCCATGGAAAGATACATTGATGCACAGGGCACACATATTCACATGGAATTTATGCATGGTATTTTCACAACAATGGTATGCAATGAATTCCACATCTACGACAATTCTCATGCTCGAGGGCCATGCTCATCAATTACCACACTCACATGTGAGCATGGGAAACATTGCATTTATTATCACAGATTTGTCTTGTACCAGGTGAGTGCATTCTTCAGAGGTTTTTGGTCTCAGTCATGTCAGAGATGGTTAGGATGGAATGGATGTCAGGCTGGTACAGGTTGGAAGGTTCTAGAAGGACAAGTGGTACTGCGGATGCTTTTTTCTTTTTTTTCTGTCTCTATCATTTCTATGTGAGCTCTAATCATCTGGTTTTGATTGGTTGTTTTTTACTTTGTTGCACCTTTCCAGTGTGTTATTTCCAGCCAAGCTGGTGCACTTATTACTCACACTCACTGCACACTATTCTATTCTCCTACTTTATTTGTTAACACTAATTCTCATGCCAAGCACTTACCATTCAGTAGTTACTTCTTGGTTACTCCGTGATTTTGGACTTGTATACTATACATAAATGTGCCTGTATGATCATTTAGGGCAAGCAATATGCCTGCAAGTTCCCCTCTCATTTTTGACTGTTCCCTGAAGTCAAAAATTGCTTCACTGTCTGATTTTTTTTCTCTTGAATCACTCTCAGTTCCTTGTCTTTTTTGTGTTTATTGTTGACTACCAGCATTTCTCATTGCATCATTTTGTGCGACATTGTGGTTGCTCTTGTCTTGTGTTAGTGTTATGTTGTGCTAATTGTTGCACTTGCGTCACATCTCTTTCCATTGTCTCATTAATTCAAGTTATATCTGTCCAGCTGATTTGTTTAGAGAGTCTTGAGGCATTTGCCCTTCAGATGCTCTGCCCTTTCTATAAGGTGTCAGTGCACTAATACACCACAGAGCTCTATCAATGTATCTTGAAACAACCATGTGCACTTCCATCCCCACCTTTTCAGAATTTTAAACTGCCCTTGATGTAGTTGAGTGTGGATGGACTTGGAAAGACATGCCATGTTTCTCAACAATCCAAACCACATAGTCTCCAGGCGAGTGGCATAGTCCCATACCATGTGCATGACCATGAGAGATAGGAGCGCATATAGAGTCACAGATATGTGAGGAGAGCATGACACTGGCTATGGAAAGGTAGGCAGTTGTGAGGAGATGGTAGAGAAAAAGAGTGTATGTGATACTCACTTCAGCAGAAGAAAGAAAGCTGAAGTGAGAGTGCGATGAGATGAAGAGTACTGTAGAGTATTTAGAGTTCAGTTGTAGTTGAAATTCAGAAGGACAATAAATGATACAAGAAAGGAAGGAATGAGTCACTGAATGACAGAGTGTGAGAATGAGTCATTGTAAGTACAAGGGTACCCATAAAAGGCAAATGAAAGTGTAAGTAAGAAGTCTGTGGACTTTGTAAAGGTCCTTTGTGACTAGTAGCGTCACAGATGTCGAAGCAGAGTTCAACACTTGACACCTTGTTAAAGGATGTCAATCTACAGAGGAGAGCCATGACACAACTCATGCAGTTGAAACAAAAGGAGAAGACAGCAGATGAATACCATGCTGAGTTCCTCACTATCGCACATGATGCTGGAGTAACAGATGATATCAATCTCATCTGGTATTTCGAACAGGGGCTTAACCAACCCTTTGTCCAACAACTTTATTCAAGGGAACTTCATCCTGTCAACCTCACCAAATTAGCCATACAGATAGATACCAACTTCTGTCTCTATCAAAACATGAAGAAATTGCACCCACCACTACAACCAAGAAGGAGTGACATCCTGATGATATGGATGTTGATTGAACCAAGCTAAGATGTCTCACTCCTGAAATGCGCAAGAAACTCCAGGAAAAAAATAAATGCTTTGCATGCTGGGAGAAGGGACACATTGCAAAGGATTGCCCAAACTGTGACTGCTTCAAAGGGAAGGCTCCTTACAATGCCAAAACTCGAACCGCCAGAGATGAGGAAGATCCCCAAGAGGAGGAATGGGAACACCCACCTGAATATGCCACAAAAAGACTTAGTGTGCAAAACCTATGACACCTAGTTCAAGGCTACTCTCTGGAAGAAAGGAGGAGCCTAGCTGGTTCAATTTTAGATGAGGAGGATTTTTGATTGGTTTGCCCCTTGCTATGTGGTTGCAAACTAAAAACATGTACCCCCACGATGAATTTTTGAGAATAACAGTTCAAAATGCATTCATGATACCTATCAAACTGTGTGCTCATGGAGGGAAGCATAGCTAGGAGGTCAAAGCCCTACTTGACAGTGGAGCAACCACCAACTTTATCCATCATTGACTTGTTACAAAACACCATCTAAAACTTGAACAACTACAACAGGAGATCATTGTCTGAAATGTTGATAACACAGAAAATGTTCTGGGACAAATCAAGCATAAAGTTTACCTCTCCATGAAGGTAAACAGACACCTAGAGGTCATCCACTTCCTCATCTCCAACCTAAAACACAACAATATCATCCTAGGTCACACATGGCTGAGAAGACACAATCCAGCCATTGACTGGCAAAAACCTGCCCTCATATTCATGCACTGCCCACCATCCTGTCAATTATCCCTCACTAAGAAATGGCAAGCACATGACCTCACAAAAGCCAAGATTGTACGAAGAAGACAACAAGAGAAAAATGTCCAATTTGCACAGTTGCCAAAGAAGTACAAGGAAATGGTTGCCGAAGAAATACAGGAATTCTGGAAGAAGGAAGAAATGTGCAAGACTACTACAGCAACAACCTTAGCTGCAGCAGAAAATGTCAAGAAAGAAATTAAGATGCTTGAAGTACAAATCCCACCCACCTATCTCCATTGGAGAAAAGTCTTTGAAGAAATGACCTCACATGAACTTCCTCCATCTCACAAATGGGATCATGCAATCAATCTCAAACCAGATGTCAACCCTGAAAATAACTGCAAGGTCTATCCTCTGAACCTTGAAGAGCAGAAGGCATTAGATGCTTTTCTCAAAGACATGTTGGAGTGAGGGTATATTCAAGAATCACAATCCCCATTCACCTCTCCCTTCTTCTTTGTCAAGAAGAAAGATGGGAAACTTCACCCTGTCCAAGATTATTGACAACTAAACTCTTTGACGATCAAGAACCAGTATCCACTCCCACTTATTTCCAATGTCATTGACAAACTCAAGGATGCACAATACTTCACCAAGTTTGATGTCTGCTGGGGTTATAACAATGTTCAGATCAAGGAAGGTGATGAATGGAAAGCAGCCTTCAAAACCAACAGGGGAATGTACGAATTCCTTGTTATGTTCTTCAGTCTTATGAACTCTCCAGCAACCTTCCAAGCCATGATGAATGAGACCTTCAAAGATCTCATTGAGACTGGTAAAATCTTTATATACATGGACGGCATTCCTATTGCTACTGCCACTCTAGAAGAACATCAACAGCTGGTCCAACAAGTTCTCCAACAACTCCAAGACAACCACCTCTTCTTAAAACCTGAGAAATGCAACTTTGAACAAGAAGAGGTCGAATACCTTATAATGCATCTTTGCTATGGACAGCTAGCCATGGATCCAATCAAATTCAAAGGAATTAAAGAGTGGCAAGCACCAAAGAACCTTTGTGAAGTTCAAGCCTTCCTGGGGTTTGCAGGCTTCTACCGGTGATTTATTTGTAATTTCTCTCAAATCACTCAACCTCTCAATGACCTTACTAAGAAGACTCACCCATGGCAATGGAAAGATGCTGAAGAAAAGTCTTTCCAAACTCTCAAGATGTGATTCATGAAGACCCCTATCCTCATCCAACCTGATCCAACCACTCCATTCCACCTTGAATGTGACACTTCAAAAATGGCATGTGGAGCCATTCTTTTACAAAAAGGAGATGACACCCTCTGGCATCCTGTTGCCTTTATGTCTAAATCCTTTATCAAAGCTGAACGAAACTATGATATCTATGATAGAGAACTCCTCACTATCATCAGGCACTGGAAGAATGGTGTCATTACCTCAAAGGATCCCCTCACAATTGAAATCCTTTCTGACCACAAGAATCTTGAAGTCTTCAAAGAAGCCCACAAACTGTCTCAACAACAGGCTTGCTGGGCCCTCTATCTCACCTGTTTCGACTTTTCCATCACTCATGTCACAGGAAAAAGTGCAGGGAAACCAGATGCTCTATCGTGATGACCAGATCATAACTCTGGAGATCATGATAATGAAGATTGCATCCTTTTACCCTCATCTGTTTTCACTCATTCTACAACCCTGGTCTTGAATGACTCAATGCTCCTGCAACGAATCAAAGACTGTCAGTCACTAGATGGAGAAATACTAGATGTCCTTCGATCCATACAAGCTAATGCCCCCAGCCCTATGAAATACACCCTACTCAAAAGCTGGGCCATTCATGATGGACTTGTCTTTTATTCAGGACATCTTTGTATTTCTAATGGCCTTGATCTCTGATGAGATTTAGTTCAATTACATCATGACATGCCCTCAGCAGGACACCCTGGATGAGTCAAAACCCTTGATTTGGTCCAGCATTCATTCTGGTGGACAGGTATGCATAAATTCATCTATGACTATGTTGATGGTTGTGCTACATGCCAATTGACAAAAAAACCTTCCTAATTGACCACACACTCTGCTATCACCTATTCCACCAGAAGAAAATGCCACTCCCTTCTCCACCATCTCTATGGATTTTATCACTGAACTCCCACCATCAAATGGCTTCAACACTATTGCTGTCTTTGTTGATCATGATGTTACTAAAGCAACTATCATCGCACCATGCAATTCAATAATAACAGTGGAGCATGTAGTTGAGCACATATTGTGCTTGCCAGATGCAACATGTTCCTCAACACACCAAACCAGACCTGCTCTATGTGCATAGCATACTCCCAAACCTCATACAAGAGCATGAGGTTTATGATGGCACCCAAGGCTGTAAGAAGACACAGGGCAACTGAAAGTGGGAGCCAGGCTGCCATGGTTGCAGGGTAGACCCATTCCTGGGTGGCAATCCAAGAGTCAATGGTGATGAGAAAGTCCACTGCAGTGAGAATATGCATGCTGAACAGTAGGAGCACATATGAGATCACAGATATGTGGGGAGAGCACGACACAAGCTATGAAAGGTAGACAGTTGTAAGGAAACAAAACAGAGGAGAGGAGTGTGTGTGATACTCACTTCAACAGAGGAAAGAAAGCTGAAGTGAGAGTGCAATGAAATGAAGGTTTAAGTACTGTAGAGTAATTAGAGTTCAAGTTCAGTTGAAACTCAGAAGAACAATAAATGATACAAGAAAGGAAAGGGAAATGATGACTAGTGAGTCATATATGACAGAGTGTGGGAGTGAGTCATTGTGAATACAAGGATACCCACAAGAAGTGAATTAAAAAATGAGTAAAGTGTCCATGGACCTGTAAGGGTCTGAAGTGACTCATAATGTCACAGATGTTGATGTTAAAATCAGACAAAACTCGGATTGGTGACACTACTGTGAGTTCTCTAGACACTCCTAAAGGAGGGGACTGCAGTCCAAGGTGAGCAATTAAGTAAAACATCAAAAATAACAAACAACTGTACCTGCAGTCCAAGGTGAGCAACTAAGTGCCATAGATCACCAAGGACTGCAGTATAAGGTGCATCATGCCAGACTAGGAAGGTGGATGACTAACTGTGGCTGAGTGCCATGTTAGGACTCTAAGTAATGAGAACTGGATGAGTTATAGTAGTAATCATGTAACTGCTAGAAAAGCGAAATAGAGAAATAGATGAGAGATGCCAAAGAACCTTGTAAACCAACAGTTGAAGCAGAACTCAACAGAGCAAACCGCATCCCTCTACCACACCAATGTCTGGCATTGCTTTGGTCTTCCCTCTAAGCTGATATCTGACAGGGGAACCCAATTCACTGCCTCTTTCACAAAAGAACTATGCTGACTCCTCTCCACCCAACAAGCCATGAGCATGGCATACCACCCTCAGACTGACAGACAAATTGAATGGCTCAATCAAGAACTAGAGCAATACTTACATGTGTACTGCAATACCCGCCAGTCTGACTGGGTGGATGATACAATTACCAGGACTTATTTTCTTTTCACCTTACTGCTCACCCACTATACCAGTTATCATTGCCATTCTCACTTGACAAGTGGTATTCCCTCACATCTTGTTCTATTCTTGCTATCTGTTCTATTGTCGCTATCTCTGACTCACCCACCTCACTGGATACATGAGGTGGATAGCCTTCACTTCTATTGTTCTATTTTTAGCCCATAGACTTGTTCTGACTTGTCCTACTTTTATTCTTGGATCATTATCTCTGACTCATATCCCTGTGATCCTATTGGAGGATAAGGGATTACTTA
>QLPM01000867.1:1933-13754 GCA_003314695.1 Albatrellus sp. MG142
AAAAAAACTGATTCTTGCCAAGATATTCTTCCCCCGCTCTCTGAGTGTCGAAGCCGGGTACCGTAGCAAAGCCATCTCCACGTCCGCCATCGGCCCTGCCACGTCTATACACTCACTCCCCCTCTCCGTGCCCTTGCGGTCTCCAAAATCACCCATGACCCCTCCGCTTTCTGGCATGTCGCTTTCCGCACATGCGTCTCCGCTTCCTCCGCCAAGTACAGCAGTCCTGCACCGCCACACCCGTTCCCACAGCATTTCCGACGATGCCGACATGTCCGACGAACCAGCCCCAGGGTACTATCACGCTCCGTACGACCACCCCGTTGGTGCCATTACAGCCTCTGACGCCACCCCCTCCGAGCTGCCGCCGAACATACATGAGCTTCCGCAGTCGCACCGCTATCAGCCTTCGCGGTTGCAGACGCATATGCACCACCGTGGTGCCCGTGGCCAAGGTGCAACGCATTCAGAGGTGGTGCTCGTACCGCGCGGCCCTGGGCCCGAAGTACGCTACCTGTCATCGTCATCGCTGCATCCCTATGTGCGTAGTCATTCGGCTTTCCCTTTGTTGCTTGTCCGTCATCGTATCCTGTTCTCGCACGTCAAACATTCACATTCTGCTCTTGTTCGGTTGGCGTGGGAACGTGTGCTGACAATGTCCATTCCTTATAGGTTATGACATTTACCTCGCCTATTGGTGCGTTTCCTACAATTTCATCCTAGAGGCCTGCTTTTAAGTACTCGTGCATGCTGATTCTGTTGTGGCCTTTGCCATAGACCTAATACCAATCGAGTCAGACGAAGATTCATGACATCTGACCTGCCTCTATCCAAACTCGTATCTAAAATTTTCCCATCATCGGCTTCGGACTCGCACCCACTTATTTTGCTTCTCATGGTCTCGTGTCTCCATTGCTATTCACCCCATCGCATCTCACGCATCCGCCCTGCATAATGCCCATCTATCTGCGTATTTCGTGCTCTTCCTGCTTGCTTCCAGATACCTGTACTCGTACCTGTTTATCCACCCCTTCCCCTCTGCTTTATAATCATCCTACTGTGCTACTATGCTCGTCTATATTAGAATCATGTACATACATAGCTTCAGTGCCTGTCACTCGTGTTTTGTCATTGTCTTAACTTTCAACTTGCAACTGTCATTATCATTGTAGCGTAGAGGTGATTGCGGTGACTGCTGCACGCGATGGCGACGTATTATAGGATGACTGCGTGCAAAATGGTGTAGTATAGTAATAATAGGTGCACACGTCTGATTGCTTGCTTCCTTTCGTCGTCATCCTTTTTCAATATCCGCGTGATACATGCGTGGGTGCCTCCAGCATCTAATACGCTGTCCTCGGTCGGACTTCGATACCCAGCAGACTTCCCCCCAAGCCACAGTCCACGGTCAGTAAATGACGGGCTATGCATCCCTTCTATGACTCCGAGCCCTCCCCGTCGTCTTCATCGTTATCGTCTTCACCATCCTCATCCTCATCTTCTGACACCTCGACCCCCACGTCACGCATGCGCGCCTTGTCCCGCCTGCGCTTGCTGCTCAGTTCGTCGAGCAGCACGAGCAAGTCCTCCTGCTCCTTCTCGACCTCCGCACGCTTCTTGAGCTCCGCGCCGAGGGCGTCCCTCGCGCTCACGAGTTGTGCCTGTAGCGCAGTGTGCTCCTGCATGGGAGGTGCGAGGTATAATAAGCAGGACGCGCGGGTATTTGCAGAACGGACAAAAGGCACAAGGCGAAGAAAAGGCATGGGCGCATCAGTCATTAATTTCAAGGTAGGAAATAGATCGCAGGATTAAGCTTACTTCCGTGATGGCCTTTGCCGTTTGCTCTGCCTCGGACGCTGACGTAGTCAATGCCTGCAACTTGGTCTGCAGAGCCCCGATCTCCGCCGCTTGTTGTGCGATCACATCGCGCAGTGACGCCACCAGCACGCTCTCCTCACCGCTTTGCGCTGCGGCCCGTCAGCGGCCTCATTACTTCACGGAAGAACAGTAGACCCACGCACCTGTCGACGACGACGCCGAGTTCGGGTCTGCGACGATGCCGCGCTGAATTGTCTCTGCCGCGGCGCACACTTAGCAAAATGCCATGGAGCGGGGCACGAAGGGCACTCACGCGTGTGGGACTTCCAAAAGTCGACGAACGCCCAGTCGAACCATATCTCGGTCTCGTGCTCGTACATCGGCGCACACGCAGGGTCGAGCGCGCGCGGAGTCGGGCACGGGAGGACCCACCCATCAGGCCCAACTGCCTTAATGCGCTCGTCGTCGCGCACGCGCGTCATGCGCCCCGCGAGGACGTCCACTCCGAGGCGGTTTAAGATTGGGAACAGTGTTGCGCTGTGGTGTCTCAGCGGCCACGACTGGCGCTGTAAGTAGGGCAAGGGGACTCACCGCGTGATCTCGCCCGCCTCGCGGTTAAACTCGTAGCAGAGCCCGAGGAGGAAGGCGCACAAGCCGGGTATGATGATGTCGGCCTCCAATGGCTGGTTCAGCTGCTCGACGAGCTGCGGCCCATCGCGCGTTACGGGTACGTGTGAGAAAAGCTGCCATGGCTGGCAACGTAGACGCAAGAGAAAAAACGCACCATGCTGAGCCCCCCGGCCTCGAGAAATTCGCGCACGGCCTTTGGGTCCTCCCACAACCACTGCGCGAGCAGCGCCAGGTACGCCACAATTAGGCGGTCCCATTCGCGCTGCTCACGCCCGTTCGTGTCCGTGTGTGCGCGCGATAAGAATGCGAGTGAGAGATGCTCCGTGAGTAGCTGCAGCAGTGTTTGCGGCTCGTCTGGTTCCTCATCCGTAGGAGCCTGCTCCGGCGGCGGTGCGCCATCTGCTGGCACGAAGAAGCTACTGCTTCCGTTGCCGCCGCCCGGTTCTTGTGCTGAGAGCACGGGCGGGAGGATCGAGCGTGCGAGCGCCTTGCACTGCGGCGCATGTCGTACGAGGTGTGCGAAGAGTATTGCGGCGAGCTGGAATGAGACGATATTGGTGCGGTCTGGGGGCGTGCGAGGGGGGAGGATCAGGCCAAAGAGAAGCGGCGTGACAGGCGAGCGGTCTGATGGGCCTGAGCATTATAGAACGACGGAAGAAGTGCGCTGTGAGATGCGCATACAATATTTACCCGGCATGTACATACCGGCATTTTCGGGCGGGAGCATCCCCGCAACGATGGCTTCTCGTATACGGTCCTCACGAAGGAAGTTCTGAGGGGAGGTCATGACGACGCTCCACCCACGTTGACAAGGCTAATGATATCATACCTCAAACACAGCAACAGAAGCGGCACGGAGCTCCATTCCATCTTTATGCCGCTTCACGGCATCCAGGCCGTTGTACTCACCGTGCATAATTAGCTCGAGGAGAGCATCGATGCCTGTCGCGGCTTCCAGTCGATCCCATTCCTCGCCATTGGTCTCAGGGACGGGCATATACGGTGTGACGATCATGTCTGGAAGCAGAATGGCCGCACTCGGGGGGAGCAGTCGGAGACACTGCAATAGTTCAGTATATGCACACCTAACGTACGTATCCGCGACTGACCTGCACTTTGAGTGCTGTCGGCGCGTTCGAAGAAAGCGACATCTCGATGAGCAATCGCGTATACGCAGGACCTTCCCGTAACTGCATATCGCTCGTGTATTGGAGCTCTAAGTATCACTGAATGAAACGTACACTGGTGCCCTTGAGGCCGAGCAGCATGCCGATGATCTCCAGGACCAGCGCGGCGCACCGTGCCTTTTGTTCATTCCAAAACTGCAGGGCGAATTCCTGCGGGACGGACTCGTGCGGCTGGACATTAGGGTTGAAGTACAGCAGAGTGCACAGCAGTGCCGGGAGGTTCGTCTCGCGGAAATAGCTCTGCGCCGCGCAATTAACATCGGACACCTAAGCAGCGGAGAGAAGGCGCAGCTACACACCTGGTTGGAGGTGTTGTACCGCAGAAGCGTGTCTGCGCAATTGAGAACGTCCTCGATGAACATGCCGCCGTCGAGCCCGCCCTCCCGTGTCACGATATTAAACAACTTCTCAAAAATTCCCTCGAACGCCAGAATCTTCTGGATCTCAGGACTCTGCCTGATCAGCGCCGAGAGCATGATTATAGCCTCTACATCCCCCATTACACACCATCAAACACACAAAGCTCCACATGACCCACGTACCATGGCTGATGATCTCCCTTGTCTCGTCCAGTAGTGCCACAACCTTTGTCGCACCCACAGGTGCCGTCAAAAAGTACCCTTGCGTCGTCTGCGGACGGCTCTGGAGCAGCACAGCGAGCAGGACGCACGCGCTGTAGCGCACATAGAACGCGGGGTCTCCAAGGAGCGCGCACAGCTTGTGCACGGTGCGTGCATCCGCAAGCACACGGTCCGTGTGCGCGAGCCCGAGTTCAGTGCTATCGCACAGGCTGCTAACGGTCTCGAGCGCAGCCCTGCCGATATCCGGGTCGAGTTCTGCATCGTTCTGTATGATTTCGAGCATCCCATGGAGCGCCTGCTCGCCGACGAGCCGCTTATGATCGCGCGCGAGACCTTTGAGCGAGAGGACGGCCGCGCGGCGGTCGCTGAGGAGGGTAGATGGAGAAAGGCGGTCGCTGAGGCGGCCGATGGTCTCGGCGGGGGTTTGGGGTGCGCCTGTGGGCCCGCGGAGGGCGACATATGTCTGTGACAAGAAGTCCATTGATTGGGAGACTGCAGATGCAGCGGCTGGGAGTCGGGGGTGTTGTGTAAGGGTAGAGTACAGTTTACCGTGGTCTACTCAGGGCGTGCACACAGGGCGCCTAATTAAGTACATCAAGTGCCATTCGTCCGTGTTCACCCTCTGCCTGTACTCAGCTTTGGAAACTTGATCCCCATCAACTGTGTGGAAGTAACACTACCAGCATCATAACGATCAACCATATCTATCGAGGTCACCCTATCGAAGACGATCGTTCCTATACCCCGACGTGCATAACTCCATCGTACACCGAAATACGATGCCTCTCGCCCTACAGTACAACGCCTTGTATTTCCGTTCAACTTGGGGCTATAATCTCGCTCTCAAAGGTGAATTTTCCGGTCGCCTGCAGGCGTGCCAGCAGCGTGTCGCCGAGGGCGGACATGGGCGTGAGCACACCGCCTACGTTGGCGAGCTGCGGGAGAGCGCGGCGCTCGAGCAAAATAGCAAGTGCCGATTCACTGACCATGACTAATAGTTACCAAAAAGCGATGTGAGCTTGGACGTATGGCATGAACGTGTTGATGCAGCGGAATAATTCACTGACCTGCCGTAAGAAGCAACCCCGGGTCTCCCTTTCCACGTAGGACAGTCCGGACAAGCGTCGGCGTCTCACCAGGCGCAGCATCAGACGAAGAGATATTTGTGTACTCAACATATCCTTTCTTCAGGTTTCTGTTTTCGACAGCAATCTATCAGGACCTCCAAAGATAGCCGAGAATGGGGTGTACGCAACTCGTCTGGCGGGCCATGACCGGGTGGCGTAACGAAGTACTTGAGTATACCACGCAGCTGTGATGGCGTATGAGGTTGCATTTAATGAGATTACTGACATGTGCACTCATTCGAGATCACTCACAGGGGACAGAAGACCCATAAGCACTGCACTGACGACGAGGCCGGCTGTAAGGCCGAACGATGAAGCCAAGTTCCAGACAAGGAACTCATCATAGGAGAAGTGAGGACCGTATGCGAGTTGAGCAGCGCGAGGGGATGTAATGCGCGCTTGCTGGAGTAGGCCCCATGTACGTTGGACTATGGCACGGTTTATAGCGCCCATGATGTACGTGTTGCCTGTTATTGGGGGCGTCACATGTGGAAGCGTGTAAAACCGACGAAGGGGCGTAGGCCTTCCAACCTCTGCCAGAGCCATCGTCGCGTCAGATCGACCATACACAACCCACGGCTGAAAGCACGGACGTACCAGGACTGAGTGAATAGTCCGCATTCGCCAACTCGCTGAGATAGGCAGGCACCTCGCTAAGTATCGTCGTGATGGTCGCCAGCGTCCCGCCCGCGATCCGTGTGTGGAGGCGCACCGCGGACAGGCTGTCTGCTAGACACGCATCCGGTCCCTTGGCTTTTTTGAGTGTCTGACTTGCGAGATACGCCACAGCGTCAGACGGGACGGAATCTAAACCACATGAGGGAACAATGATGGCATGCGTCTTCGAGGCGATATAATCGAAACTATGGGTCCAAAAGACGTGCAACGATGAGCAGACGCGCAGGGTACACAACAGAACACACACTCCAGAATAATGCGATAGATCCACGCCGTCTCGCCTGTAATGTCAACGTAATGCACGCCGTTCCGCGCACACGCACTTGCAGCACGTCACCCACTCGTCAGTACGAGCGAAAAGCATGGAAGACATGCCACGCACTAAACGACAGGCGATCCCGAGCGCCAGTACGGGCCAACGGCGCTTACGACGACTGTGGACTGCTTGACAACAGCTTCGAGTTGCTCGAAGTTCCCGACGTCGACCTCGAAGATAGGGACGGCTGCACCCAGTCCTAGTGCATCGAGTTTGGCTCGCGAGCGGCCGGCGATGGCAAGAGAATAGGTCGCACGTTGAGGATGGAAGGCGAGGTAACGTGTGATGAGACGACCACAATATCCTGGACATCAGATTTCGTATCAGGCAGATAACAGAGTATATCGGTGAGCGTACCTGATGCGCCAATAACGAGGATATCAGCCATGTCTTACAAAGGGTGTTCAGGCGTTCGAGTCGCAAACAGCTGCTAGTGGAGGACGAGCTCAGTTGAAGAATGGCTATCGACTAGCCCCCAAACCTCCACGTCAAGTCCACGTACTACAGGTAATTAGTATGGGTTACTAGCATGAGGCAGGGTCGCTGCAGGGGCGGTTCGCACCTACGGTACTGCTTTACTTAATATCATTCATACGTATAATACAGTAGCATTGCACTTGCTTGCATACATATATAGTCCCCCTCCCATACCATAACCCTATGAAAGAAGTGTCGCAGCTTTATTGGCTTCCGTGGGGCGGTGCTTGCAGCTTGCAGGTAGGGGTATTGTCCGTTGTCAGGGTTCGGCGCTTACGATGAATGTTGGGATCTGACCAGACCACTGGCAGGCGCTGTGCTTAGTGTTGGGGGTAAAATTAAGTCGCCGCGCCAGGCAATCACCAGGTATCCAGATGGGGACATCGGGCCTGCACAGGCGGATTTAGGCGGTGTTGTAGCCAATATTGAACATCTTTGTGTCCATCACTATTGTGCCAGGCTGCCCTCCCGCCCAACTTGACCAAGTCAATATTAAGTCTAAATGACACTTCTTTGGCGCACATGTTGCCTTTCTGGAAACAGTCATGAACATTGTGATAATTGTCTGTACCTACACATCATTCACACTAAAACTTGTCCTAATGCTCCTGCACACATTTGAAAGGGTACAGGCAGCATTCAATAGGGCTATTGGCAACGAGACAGTGATTGGCACACTACTTTTGCAGCCTCAATTCTCCACCGATTTCCTTCAAAAAAATTGCTAAATCACTGGAACACCTTCTAGAATATAGCTATATACTCAAAGAATATTTTGATTGAAAAACCATAAATGGAGGTGCGAGTGGGTGATTTTGGGAGCCAGTTGCAGAACCGATCACTCTCGGTGAATTCAATCGTCACAGTAAATATAGCAAAAAAAAATACTGCAAGATTTAGGAATGTATTTAAATCGCTGAACAAATCTCCATGGGCAACAGAGAGGTTCCTGATGACAGGAAAAAGTCAGAGCTGAGAGGCGTTACATTGCTTTGTGTTGACATGAATTGAAACACCGCTCGGCAACCGTATTGATAATTCACAATATTCACAAGTCGCGTCTTCAGTCGCATCATGCGTCCTCGTGCTGAGCGGAGTTAGAATACGGCACTGTGACATTCGTGACATAGCGCCACAATTCTGCCAATAGCTGGTTCTCTTTGCTCCTTCAAAGCCATACTTATAGATTTTTACAAACTGAGTAGATAGAGTTGGTCAAAAACTAGTATCCCATTAGACCCGAAATTACCGAGGTCATCAGTTTAGTGGATGGGACTCTTTAAAATCATCTTTCGAAAAGTGCCAGTTACCCGTTCAGTGGCAGTAATGTTACCATCCACAGATTGCAGCAAGCTGGGGGTCAAACATTGAGACATTGATGCTTTGCTTCCATGAAAAGTGTCTTGGGCATGTTGTAGCTACATATGTCAAGATCATATACTATATATGCCTCTTAGCAGTGTAGAAGCCAGAATACAATCTCACCATTTCGCCACTTTCGCTGAGGGTGGTAATTGCCACCCCTCCTAGCAATTGGCGACTTCTGCCTTGAAGTCATTTTGCCCCCAACACTAGCTGTGGTGCGACATCCCTCCTTTTCAGCAACGATCAATCATGGGTTGTCTCTCGGTTATAGCCTGAGGAAACGACACACATGGGTCCTGAACTTTCGATCTTGCATTAATGCAAGTAACTGCAAAAGATAGAAATGTCCAAGACCCTCAAGCTGCAGCGGACCTCTAAAATCTACCACAGCACCGACTCGTAACTGGGTCGATCATGGGCGACTGATCTTACCGGGGAATAATCCACAGCTCCTTATTCTGAGACTAAGGAGTCGGCCATCAACATGAACTTCTGGCAAACCGTCCAAAAGCCGTGACCTACGCATTATCACGACGCAATAACCTATTTTTCCCACCATCCATACACAAGTAGCCTGAGTCACCATAGCTGACCTCAACAGAACACCTGCAACCCTTGGACATGATCGTGCCAAACCAAGCATGACACTAACTCAGAACACTATTCACGGCGGCCCATTTATCCGTCGAAAACTGTCCCATCCATCCGGACCCCATAATTCTGCTTCACATCCATGCCCAGTAGTTTCATCTTTCCGGCCTGTAGTGCAGATAGAATGTAAGGTGTTAGCATAACGTGCTCAAAATATTTCGAGCAAAATCGCGCACCTCTATCCGTTCCTGTTGCACCCGCCGCAGCTCCTGCAGCTGTTCCTTGCTAAGATAGCTTTCGTGCTCGACATCCTTGCGCTTGTGCTGACTCTGATGCGCGCGCAAATCTGCGCCTGGGTCGTAGCCATCGTCAGCAGGCGGCAGGAACTCGCCTGCCCGCAGCGCGGTCATCCGCCGCTCGTACGTCCCCATATGGTAGAACTTCTCATGCGGCAGTGTAGCTGGCGAGAGAAATGAATTGTGTCCACGTTATAAGACAGACACAGGAAAAAAGCGCACCGGTATTGAAGTCCTCGACAAAGCGCGCAAACTCCTTTTTAGTCTGGTCCTTGGACATCGTCTCCGGGTTGAGCATCCGCTCTTCGACGAGCCACGCGCGAAACTCTGGTTCCTTGCTGTAGATACTGTCCAGCACGAAAATTGCGTGTTAGTGCATGGGCTGCATTTATTGAACGAGATCAGGCAGGACGTACTCGGTCTCAGTGATGATGCCATACTTCCCCCACTGTCCGCCCACGGCAGTGCTGCCCTTCCTTTTCTAAAATACATTCCACTAAGTATACCCCACAGCATTACTCTGGTAAAGAAACGCGCACCTTCTTGTCCTTCTTATCCTTCTTCCGCTCTTTTTTGTCCCTGCTACGACTCCGCCGCCGGTGATGGTGCTTCTCCTTCCGCCGCTTATGCCGCCTGCGCTCGTCGTCCGATCCTGAGTCCAAGATCGAGCTCCGCGAACTCGAGCGTGAGCGGCGGTCGCGCTCTTTCCGTTTTCCGTCCTTTTGCTTGGCCCGATCTCTGTCCTTGTCCCGATGTCTCTCCCGTGAAGGCGAGCGAGAGCGTGAGCGCGACCTCCCGCGCTCGCGATAACGTCTGTCTCTCTCCCGCGACACTGACCGTGCCTTCTCCTTCTCCTTTTCCTTTTCCTTTTCCTTTTCCTTCTCCCTCTCCCTGTTGCGATCCCCATCTCTCACATTCTCTCTGGCCCCATCCCGCTCTTTGGCCCTATTATCTCTGTCCCTTGATCGTGACCGCGACCGCGAGTATGTGCGCGGGCGTACGCGGGACCTGGAGCGCGAGCGCGATCGGGGACGGTATGAGTTGCGCGGACGGTATGAGTTGGGTGGAGGGGATCGCGAGCGCGGGCGGCGAGTCAGATGCGGAGGGGGGTCACGTTGCAAACGGTCGGGCGAAGACTGCATGGTTCTGTTGCTGCAGTGGAAAGTTGCAGTGTCCGCACCTGTGTGTGTGACGAGGCAGTTGGGGGTCACCGCCTATCTCTTTCAGTGCTGGTAGCGGTAGGTGGGAGAAAGAGTTGGAATATTAATATGGATATTTAGGTGTATTCGATATGACGGAGATGCTGTTGGAGATTTTGTGCCCCTGCGTGGACAGCGCAGTGCTAGTAAGTGTGGCGGAACTCGGACTTTAACTCGGATCTGAGTTCTTCCCGGTCCGCCCGGTGTCTGTCTGTCGTTCACAGTTCAAAACCTGACCGAGAATAACTACGTGCTCTGCGTATTCCCTGTGCTGTTCAAACTAACAGGTTGTGAAATCGAATTCGTCTAATTATTAGCACCTTAATCCTCCCTCTCGGAGATTTCGGCCTAAAGCAGTGAGTGACCTTCCTTCCAGATGCCAGGTCAGAGTTTCTACAACGATAGTCATCGGTAACAACTAGTTTACTACTGTAACATGAACGTTGAAAGCTCCCATCTCTTGTAAAATTCAAGTGCTTGTAAATCACTAGATTTACAACGCACGGTTGACACTGGCTCTTCTGCCGCATGCGGTAGCCATACTAAATCAGCGACGGTAGCATTGGTGCTATGGGACCGCCCAAGTGATTCATCGGCTTAGCATAGTATACTAGATAGTCCGGCAAATTGCGCATGCACAAAATGCACCGATCTGCTGCTCGTCTGACTGGGCCGCGGAAATACACGTTGGTAGGCTACTGCAAGGCTCTCGTCTCGTCTCAGCTTGACGCAGCACACAAGGATATAATCCCACTTGTACGCGTCATTCGGGTCGCCTCTGACCAGGATGTCGGACATGGGCTACTTCTTGCGTTCACTTGTACATTTAGTATCGGATATCAAACACGGTGCGTGTACTTCTGCAGTGCGATATAGCACCTGGAACCCATGATCACGGACCGTGCACCGCACGGAAGGGCCATCAGTATGATGTGCCTTTGTCCCTCGATCTTGATCATAGTTTTACTCAATCGCGCATCCTTCACAGTCGTTGGTCCCCCTCGCGACATACTAGTCTAAGTCTAAGTCTATTAAGCCGGATATCTAATCCAATTTGTCAAAAGAGTTCTATAGTACAACTGCACGGTGAGCTAGCACTGAACCTCCCCAACTTCTGGGACTTCTGGGGTAAGAGCCCCCTAGTGCATGTTGGCATCATTCCAATAATGGTGTACAACGATCAGCGCCTCGGGTATCACGGTCCTGGACCATCAATAATTCCGACTCACGACTAAAGGAGTCGTAAGCCAATAATAAATGCACTGGAGCGACGCTAAAGAACTTTGTCCTATGCCAGACCCTCGACCGGCACTCGTTCTCTTGATGAGTTAGCTTGCAGCGAAATTGTGTCTGGACCGGGAGAGCACTGGTGCCATTGGCGTCCTTACGAGCATTCGGCGAGCTCGTTGAAGATGTCGATAAAAGAAAAAGATAGCACAGCACGAAAGCAAGTTGCATCACGAGTTGATGATCACACCGAAATATCTATTGTCGAGCAATATTGCGGGTTGTCAGTGATCCTAACTCGCTAACCGGGCCTCCACGACTTCACAAAG
>QLPM01000872.1:0-24412 GCA_003314695.1 Albatrellus sp. MG142
GAGGGCAAGGAGAGGTGCAGATTGAGGGGCTGAAGGAGGAGAGTGGGGGGGAGGGCACAGGGGAAAGCGAGGGGGACGAGGAGTAGAACGTATGGGTACGGTTTTTGTGAGCGCCGCGGTGGAGTATAGTGTTGATTGGCGGTGCTGCCGACGGGGAACCCAATCGCGCGTGGGCGTCAGTCCAAGCACAGGCTGCGCCAGCCAAGAAGAACGACGGACGTTGCGGGCGCCACCGTGCCGTTGGCGAACATGTCGTTTTGGGGATTTGGCGACGCGCATCCTTCTCCTCGACCCATGCCGTCACCCTAGGCTTGCCATTCCCAACCGCACCCCCCCATCCCTGCAGCGTCACCCCCGTTCTTCTCGGCTGTCGCGCGCTCCTCTTCCGCACCACCACGTAGTCCACGAAGGCCGGCGCGTGCAAAAGGAACCGTCCCCGCCGTTTCAGCGCGACGTGTGCTGTGCACAGCCCCCCGCGTGCTCTTCGCTGCTGCTCGTCCGGTGTGGAGCACACAAGGTCGCCAACAACAACGCCCATCGGGCAGCGATCGGCGCAATCGGGCCTTTTTTGACTTCACGCTCTCCATCGACGCTCCCGTGTCCCTGTCCTGTAGTAGCCACACCGTCCAATGTCCACAACGCCCGTCTGCACGCCTGGGGAGCACCTGCCCGTGGGAGCACCCCTGTCCAGCCCTGCTCCATGTTCACGCGTATACGTAGCCTCCCCGCGAACACCGAGGCCTGCACCGTGTGCTGCTGCAGATACGTAGACGCGAGTGCTAGTACTGTATCTTACTAGTGCCCGCACGACAATTCCTACGTATTTATCCCCGTCGATGACGAGGTGGCTGTCCGCGCGTCGACGATCGATCTGCCCACCACCCGGGCACAGCGGGGCGATCAGCCCCCGTGCCGCCCGCGCCGGCCCCGGAAATCACTGGCAGGGCGGCCTGTCTCGCAGCACAGCCGCCGCAACACCCGCGCCGTGCGCACGCCTTGTGACACCAGCTTTCAATCTTGCTCTAGCGGAGCAGCACGGACAGCACGCCGGTCATGAATAGAACAACACATGTGGTATAGACCACCGCGTAGATAAAGAAAATGACAAGAAAAACATCGCCGTACGCCGCCGCAACAGCACTGACAAGAAAAAAAACAGAACTATCCCGCGCCCGCCGCTCGTATACGTATGCTACTCCACTGTCCGATGGGATGGCCATCAAAATGCAAAACATTATCTAAAAAAAAAGAAAAAAAGACAAAAAAAAAGACAAAAAACCACAAGGCTCGCCCCGCGTCCGTCCTCCCCACTGCCACGCGCTCACTCTGGACGAGGCATCCTCTCGCAGGGCTTGTCGTAATGGCGCTTGAGCGAGTCCTGCCGCGCATACCCACGCCCGCAGAACGTGCAACGGTGCTCCACGGTGGTGTGATGGCTCTCAAAGTGCCGCTTCTTGTCGTGTGCACGGGTAAACGTCGTCTCGCACATCTCGCAGCGGAACACCCCCGACCCCGCCGGGGCCGTCGACGGGCCTGGTGCGCCCTCGCCGTACCCGTGCATCCCACCGAACCCGACGAGCTGCGACGGGGTAGGGATGAACTGCGTCTGCGCCTGGCCGTAATGCTGCGTGTAGCCCGGGGCTTGCGCGTAGCCTTGTGGCGCGCCGTCGTACGCCGTCCGCCCGTCGCTCGGGTGCTGCGTGAAGGGCAGCGGGTGTAGACCTGCAACGCTGCCGACCACTGTGACGATGCGACGCAGCGCCCCGTGTGGATCAGCATGAGCAGGGGAGAATAATGCAGGGTGCATACCAGAGTAGGGGTTGCTGTCGGGCTGGGTGCCCTGCGCGGGAGACGCAGCGTAGCGTTGGGCGGTCTGACTGTACTGCTGCTGGTCTGGCACAGAGCCCGCGTCAGGGCTGGACGACGAGCGGTATTGGGTGCTCTGGGTCTGGCTTTGAGCCTGGTTTGGGCTCTGGCTCTGGCCCTGGTTCTGCTCGGACTGGGTGGTGGACGACTGCATGGTACGGTATGAGACGAGCTAGGTAGGCAGAATGCTGATCCCTGCAGTTCGAATTCGGTGGGTTTTATATCGGCAGCTCGAAGGCGGGTGTGGTTGCAGAGGGGCGAAGACAGACGGTACCGGGAGCGGGCAGGCACTGCGGTTGGCGACGGGGGCTACTGTGTGCATGGCACCAATTAATGACGAGAAGTGACAGGCACTGGGTGGTGCTGCTGTTTCGTTCCGGAAAAATGAATAAAAAATGGTCGAGATCTACACAGAGATGGAAATGAATGAAAGGCTGAAGGACGACTGAATGGGAGGTCGGACATGGAGGGACGCGTCGACAAGACACGGATAAAACTCGTTTCGGCAACAAGGGCGATGGCCGGAGGAGCGGTCACGGATCTGGATCCAGGCGCGCTTCGCAAAGCCAATCCGTCTTCGATTACGGCGAATCAGCCGTCGCCCGGCGGCAGCAGATCCGTTTTCTCGCTCCAAGGTCATTAACAAAGCTCGCCCCGCCTGTCAAGTACCCGCTTGTGTCACCTACGTGATCGCAAATAGTGGCGATGCCCCTGCGACGGAGGACAGCGGCCGGGATGTCGACAAGAACAATGTGCACTAGAACGCGATGGAGACGGCGTTGGTAGGAACGTTGTGGCCATACGCCACCCGGCGTCTGCCCGTCCAAATGGTATGGCTAGGCCTCGCGTATCGTGGCATTGTCCAAATGGGCAACTGAACACGCGTCGCGGAACATTGTCAGTTAATGTATCCACTGCCGTGTTCCACTGCCATGTAGCAGCCAAAGCTAGTCCCAAGCTGCATCGATCTTTTTTTCATGCATGCTCGACATGGTCATATTGGGGCTATGCTTTTCATGTCGGTGATTGGTGTCGCATACGAGAAGCGGCGGTGATTTGGGTGAAACTAGAAACAATTTACAGATATGGTACACCCGGAAGCATCAACCAAATAGATGTGGTGCACTCATCTGGACGAATGCGTTCCTCAAGAATGGAGGTGATAGGGGACGGAAAAGTGAAGTTCCACGGGGAAGCGACCAGTTAGGATAAGCTCGCCCATGTCAGCGCAGTATGCTGATGTCTGCACAGATCGAGGCTGCAATTAAGTGCTGGGCGGAACTGGAGGAAGTTGCGGCGTAACATTCAGGTGCCAGTAACGAGCGTTGTTCGCTCCGGATGTCGCTCAAGTCGAAAGCCAGGCTTTACAAGCATCCGATGCAATCTAGGAACCAGCACAAACTAGTTTTAGTTCGGCGCAGAGTACGTTTATGCTGGATACAGAGCATGCGGCGGTTACATGCGTAGACTGGCAGCCGTCATCAGTGACGGAAATTCCGTATGCTGGCAGGGGTACAGCCCTTGTGCCATATAGCCTAAGAAGGGAGTGAAATCGAGAGCTAGTGGAGGTTGATAAGGATGATTCGACAGCTGCGCAATATTGTACTCATATCAATTTGTTGTACACAAGCGATTGATTAGCGTACTCGCATAATGAAAAGGAGCGGAAACGATTGTAGGGTTGCATCAGTGAGGAGCTATGTCCACGGGCGCGTGATGCCAAGGCCGTAAACAACACAATGTAGATCGGCCAAATTACCTTTCACCAGATCGAAGAGTAGCGGCTCCTTGGCTATATGCCGGTAATGAGATGGAACCTGGGATGCATATCAGATCAGACTGCGGACATAGACCGCTCAGATAGGAGACAATACTCTAGGCAAATCGGGCAGCCTGAGCGGCGTCTGATGCAGGTGCTGAATTACAAGCCAATACGGGGTAGTCCTCTGGGCTACAGGCTTGTACGACGTTTTGTGAAGACAGGTGCGATGTCGCGGTGTATACAGAGGCGGGTTGGGACGAGCGTTTACCTTACATAGGTGAAGATTAGCAGCTGTTACTCTGACACAGCGCCGAACGCCACAAGGACATAATGGAGTGAGTCCAAGTGACGGTATGTAATGCAAAATGGGCTAGATGGGTCAGACTATTGCGTGGTGAGAGTCAGACCCAGACCGCCCATATGCGCACCGTGACGCCGAGGCCCCACTTGCGCGGGAGACGGCGCATTCGCAAGGACCCTGAGGCTACATTAGTCGGGGCGAGGGACATTTATGAAGCAAAATGCTCTAATCCATTCAGAGGATAGAAAACACGGGGTAGCGGCGGCTACAAAATTCGGATTCTGGAAGGGAAGGAAGTACGGAGCGTGAGGTGGCGACGCAGTTGCGGAACGGGGACACCGTCGGATCGTAGTGCGTGATGCGAGCGTAGCTTGAACATCGGTGAACAGGATGCTGGAAGCATCAAGAAACCCTCATCTTCCAATGGCGGAAACCCCGTAGTAAAGTTCAGATGGTCAACCGAACTTTTGACAGTAATGTCAATAGCGGGCTAGCAATGGTCACGTGAAACACCCTATGACTCTTGAGAATTCTAAGATCTGACTGGAGCGATACTGTCAGGCTATCTCGTCTTCCGTTCTCGTCCTCTATACATGGCTCCCTTCGACCTAGACGCATGCATACAGCAACTTCTCTGCAAGCAATTACTCCATGAAGCCCTCCTACGCGAAATATGCGAAAAGACAAAAGAGGTTTTAATGCGAGAGTCCAATGTCGTCCACGTTAGCGCACCCGTCACTGTAGTTGGTGACATTCACGGGTGCGCTCTTAGTTTATTCCCTTTCTCGACCAATCTCTTCATTCATGATTTCTCAAGTCAGTTCTATGATCTTATTGAAATCTTCCGCATAGGCGGCTACGCTCCCCATACTAACTATCTATTTCTGGGTGTGTGCTTGGTCCCTGCACTTCCGCACTTAGCGGGCAAATTAATAAGGGTCATGTCTTGTCTACAGGCGACTACGTCGACCGAGGCCTATTCAGTGTAGAGACCATCTCCCTCCTAACCTGTCTGAAACTACGCTATCCCGACCGAGTACAGCTAATTCGAGGTAACCACGAGTCCCGGGCCGTTACACAAGTACGTCTACCCGGTTATGCCATAAGCCCCGCCCGAATTAACGCCCTCTGCCGCAATGCCGCGTGCTATGTAGACATACGGGTTCTATACAGAATGTGTACGCAAGTACGGCACCTCACGCGTGTGGACATACTTCACGGACATGTTCGACTACCTCACCTTGTCCGTCGTGATCGACGACAGAATATTCTGCGTGCACGGCGGTAAGCACACATTACCGTTCACTTGCCCGCCGCACCTGTCAACTAACGCTCCTAGGCCTGTCCCCGTCAATACATTCAATTGACCAGATCAAAGTCGTCGACCGCTTTCGAGGTGAGCGCGGCTTCGACGCGGACATGAGCATGTTCTACAGCTGTCACAGAAATCCCGCATGAAGGCCCTATGGCCGATCTCGTATGGTCAGACCCGGACCCAGAGAAGGAAGATTTCGCAATATCGCCACGGTAGGTCTTCACGATACGGACCCGCTCCCGCTTACGCCAGACATTGTTGCAGAGGTGCAGGATACACCTTTGGCTCTGGCGTCGTGCACAAGTTCCTGCAGACGAACGACATGTCGCACATCCTCCGCGCGCATCAGCTGTGCATGGAGGGCTATTCATCGCTCTTCGATAAACACCTCTCGACGGTCTGGTCTGCGCCAAATTACTGCTATCGTTGTGGCAACTCCGCAAGCATACTGGAGGTCGGGCCGGGAGAGTCCATGTACTTTAACGTCTTCGAAGCGGCACCAGAGAATGAGCGCGACGGACCTAGCCACCAAGCAGCGCAGAGCGCTGGGGGAAAGGCGAGTGTTCTTTCCCGCCTACGCCCCTACGGTGCCGATCTCACACTGCCCCACCCGCTACAGGTCATTGAGTACTTCCTTTAAAATTATCTGATTATATGTGTACAGCATGACAGCGCCTGTAATGAGTCCCCGTCGACAAATCGCCTATTTGCGATTGGTGTTGGTACATTAGTGTACGTAGCGAAGCCAGACTGCGGGAGATAACCTGGGGCATGCTCTGGTCATATAATCGACATGAACATGAATTTATGAATTGCCTGACGAGTGTAGCATTGCAGGCGTCATGATCCTCGGACATCGCGTATGCGAGGCATGGTGACGGCTATCACCCATGAAGAATACAGTAGACAACCTCATAATGCCTCACGTCCGTTCCACATTTTCCTACGCACCATGAGATTTATACACTCAGATTTAGGTGGCAAGCCCCAATTGGTTCGGGAGGCCCCTATGCATTATGAACTTTCATCATTATGACATCAATGTAACTGCAGCATAAGTTAAGAAGCATGATGAACAACCGATTCGCCTGGCCGCCCAGCTTCCGCTCACTTTGTAGTTCAATCGGGCTGGCCGTCCGAGGCCATAGCCCACATACCCGCCCTGCTGTCAATAATGTCAAACGCCGTGGATCCGTGATTTTCACGGGGCGAGCTGTGGTGTAAACCCCGGCTTCTCTTACGCACACTTGACCACTGTGCGAGCAACCGTTGACATCTACGCGCACGGTAACGTTTGTCTGATTGATGCGCAGAAGCACGCGCACCTACGGCAATGTAAACACACTGAGCAGCAGCCGCCGCCGTGCCCACACACGCGCGCTCCACAGAACAAGCAGCATGAGCAGCGCAGCCACGGTCCTGTTCCCCCAACGCTCCCACCACAACACCGCGAGCGTGCGCACAAGGTCGCGCTTCCGCTGGCGCCCATGGTACAGATGGGGGGTAGAGATGCTGACGTGGGGTTGCGGGGCGACCGGGTACCCGAAGAACGGGTTGAGGCGCGAGCGGGGCGCAATGGTTACGCCCGTGTTCGGCTGCGGAAGCGTGGGCACGGCCTCCGGAGGCGGGCGGGCGGGCTGCGGGCCGTGGTCGTCGGCGGGCGAATGGGGGTCTGAGACGCCTAGGATATCAGGGAGCTCGCGCAGTGGAGGAAGTGTGCCACCGTAGTCTGTGAAGCATGTGCCTCAATCGAGCTGCGACCTGCGGGTATGTGTGATAGGCACTTACCTCGCGGGAGAGCGGCGGGTAATATGATTTGCCTGAGGGTGGAAAGTTGTGGGAAAAAGACCTTGGACAACGTGCTTTCGGGGAGTACGCGTCTGCGGGACGTGAAAGGCCGATTAGATTTTGCTGGGTAAGGCATATATTGACGCGGGGGACAGACTTTGTGACATTCCATACACCAGAATGCGTCCAAGAATAGTTCACGACAAATACTGGGGTTAGTATTTTAGAATCGATCAAATTGGGACGCACGGTCGAGAACCGGTTTAGATGGATAAACAGTACCTGCAGCGAGCAAACCCGGAAATCGTGGTACTACCTCGCGTACATACCATGAGATAAGATCGAAACTCTGCTCAGATCTCGGTGATGAACTCATTTCCGACGTCCACCGCGGAGTAGGGAGAATGGCACGTACTATGATACTGGCCGAGGCGTCCTTCACGTCCACCACGACTGAGTACTGTAGGACGGGAACCTCGGTAGATCCTTGCACCTCGGAGTTCACCTTTAGTAGGTAGATCCGCAAGGCTTCAGCTACGCGGAGGATAAAGTCCTTGAGGCTCAGCGTCGACCCGCTGAGTGCAGACAGTTGGAAGATAAGAACCGGGCGTCCAAGCACATCGCGCGAGGGCAGGTTGTACAGGAGGTTGGGGGGCACGGCGTAAAGCCCAGACCTTGGCACATTCTTCAAGCGCCATAGAAGTGTTGTGCGCAGGGATTCCAGCGCGAACGAGCTAGTGAACTTGTGCCTCTGGATAAACAGATATTGCTGCGTTAGCATTCATAAGCCCAATACCGGTCGACGGCGTCATGTCGGGGTTGTCACCTTGAACATGCGAAAAATGGATGCTGAGGGTGGTTTAGCGAAGCCTTGGCTGGTAACGTGTCATAGGAGCATACCAACATCCAGTGCCCATTCCCTCGCCCATATTATTTCATCGTGTTTGAGGTCCAGCTCATCTGCCACGTTCGGCAGTATCTGCTCTAGCAGCGTTGCTTGCAGAATCAACACCTGCTCCAGATTGGTTTTGTAAAGCAGACACAAGTTCTCCTGGTTTGAGCGTAGAGTATCGGAGATGTTCGCATCTGCCATGACAAGGCCCGTGACTCACGCTGGAGTAAGAGAAGAGACTAAGGATTGGAGAACAACAATTGCTGATGTCAATTCTAATACGCTAGCGGCTCACTGCGCTCACGGAAGGGTTCAAAGAATCCCTAGTATGGGGTTAGGGTCTGACGTAGGAGCACCTGATTTACTTTCTGGACTGGAAGAATGGTTGGTATTTACATTTGTATATACAGTTATGGACTGGTTAATGAGTCACCACGTGTCAATGAATCAGTAGCCACATATGTTCCTCAATTCTTGATACTTTCCAAACATTTGTAGCTAGCATTGAGCACAGACATCTACTATATAATCTAGGACTTAAAAAGCATGAGATAGGATTGTTGAACAACAGTGCGATTGACATTGATGGTGAAGTTTCGGCAACTTGATCAGAATATCAAATTTGTAATCCATCTCACAATTTCGACACTATTTGTTGCCATTTTGGGCACGTGATTCAGTGACAGGTTTTGGTTCAAGGTGGGTTTCGCATCTAGCTCAGGTAAATGTTGCTAGTTTACTCTAAAAAAATTGTGAGAGATACTTTTGATGTCTATTTATAAGTCAGATGAGAACACGAGAGGTACAATAAATATTAATAAGCATAACACTGAGTTTTCATTTTGGGTGGTTCATTGACCCGTCCATAGTTGTAGGTTCACCATCTTGTTTCAACATGACAACTTTACTAATATGGTCTAACACCGTGAGATGACAATGACAACAAGAAACTGACCGTAACAAATGGTAACAAACGTACATGACGTTTTAGTCAGACCCAATACGCCATCCTATGTTAGCTTAGTCATAAAGACTCGCAACTGGACGAGGCCAGATTTTGGGATATACCTCACGGACTACTGACCATGACTGATTTTGACTTTCAGGCGTGCAAACTCCTAGGAATATGCCTTCGAATGCGCAGTCGAATCTGGACCCTCAAGAAAGAGAAAGAGCCTACGGACGAATATAGTTGTCCACATTGAGATAGCATAATGGATGGAAGAACTATCTAGCCGCCAACGGTCATCGAGGTCCCTGTGTGTCATCCCGCTGGTCGCACACGAACTTGAAGTTGTGTGCTGACCTACGCGGACGGGCTAATGGCGCATCGAATCCAAGGTATTATAAAAGTAAGGAAACTGGGAGAAGGGGCTGCGGCAAGGAGGGAAAGGATAGTGATACTCCTGCACGGTAACTTTGATGTCAAGGAACTCAGAGGAGTGAGGGGGTGGGTCTTGCCGGAATTCCGGTAAGGCCATGTGACCCCATCTGCCCTCCTACTGCCCTCCCGTCTGAAAGGATTTCCCGCACGACTTGGGTATGTGCATTTCCCGACCTTCCCGACCTTCCCGGCCATATTTAAGAATAATCCCGATATAAGCATGATGCCGTACTATATTTCTCCTCCAGATTAGACCCGTCCCACCCATGGTGAGTCACTCTGCTTTTTTCATTCCTACTTGTCCTCATCTGTTTCATCGAGGGGTTACAACTATCGACCCCCCAGGCAGAACAGCCCGAGGCCGCTCAGCAGGTAAGCTCCAGTTTACTGTAGACAACCACTCCCGTGACGCCCGCTGTTCCAGGCACCGGCACAGGCTGCACAGACAGTCCTTCCCCTCCATGTTGTGGTCGTGGGATGCGGCCTGGGAGGCCTTGCCACCGCCTTCTGCATGGGCCGTGCAGGGCATAACGTCACCATTCTTGAGAGGACGTCTGCGCTCACCGAAGTCGGCGCAGGCATCCAAGTATCCCCAAACGTGTCCCGCCTTCTCGAACGCTGGGGTGTAGGCGACCGCCTCGCAGCGCTCGGCGTCCAGCCCCGTGGCTTCCGGTTCCTGAGGTGTCAGTCTGTTCCGTAGTTATGTCACTTTAGTCCTCTCAACGATGATATGCTTCCTGTTCTTGATAGACTCAACCGGAGAGCAGGTTGGCTGGTCACCGCTGGGAGACCAAATGATCAGGGATCACGGCGCACCGTATTATCATATCCATGTCAGTACCCATGACTCGCACTCCATATAGCGTCTAAACCAACACTGCTCTCTTGGCACCAGAGGGCGGACCTCCTCAACATGCTCTACGAACTCGCGGCCGCACACTCGACAATCCGCCTTAATGCGTGCGTTGTCGCTGTAGACCCCTCAGCACCAACCGTCACACTGCAGTCCGGCGAAGTCGTTAAGGCCGATGTCGTCATTGCTGCTGATGGTTTGAAGAGTTTCATGCGCGAGGTCATCGTAGGCGCCCCCGACGTTCCAACGCCCACCGGTGACGCTGCGTACCGAGCCCTTATACCCACCGCGGAGATGATCAAGGACCCGGACCTCAAGTCCCTTGTAGATGATCCACAAATGAACGCGTGGATGGGTCCCGATAAACATATCATGTTGTACAAAATTGTATGTATGCATCTCGTGCTAATAAATCCGCTAGTGATAGGTTCTCTTTTGAAGCGGCCTACAGACTGCAACTTGGTCATGATCCATCATGACTCAGGGTCTGTGGAGTCATGGACCGCTGAGGGCGATGTGGAACTGATGCGCGAGGAATACAAGGATTTCGAACCGCGGTTCGCCTCCATATACATGTCTTTCTTTGAGGTGTGCAAACGTAAACATCACAGGGTGCAAAAGTTGCTCCGGCTCGTGCCAAACACGCTGAGATGGCGGCTGATGACCCGCGACCCGCTGCCTAAGTGGGTCCATGAAAGCGGGAAATTGGTGCTGATTGGCGACGCCTGTCATCCAATGTTGGTAAGCAGGTGCCACTTTTCTTGTGTCAGTATTCTATGAATTTGTGTCTTGGTAGCCGTACCGGGCACAGGGGTTTGCCATGGCCGTAAGTTGCCGTCTGTATTCTGTCACTAGTGGAGCATGCTAATGCGATCGTGCCCTGCGCAGCTTGAAGACGCGGCGGCTCTTGGTGTGCTGTTCACGCATATCACGCACCATTCCCAGATTAAGCCCCTTCTGCACGCATTCGAGCAGATTCGGTATCCACGAACGACGGACACACAACTCTCTTCACAACTGAATCAGCGCATCTTCCATTATGAAGACGGGCCCGAGCAAGAAGCACGCGATAAGTCGATGCGTGAGGCCATGATGTACTTCCAGCGTGAGGAGGGCCGCGAGAAGATACCCTACGACAGTTCTGGGAACGCGAACCAGTGGGCGGACCAGCAAAAGAACGTGAAACAATTCAGTTACGACGCGGAGCTTGATGCGGAGATGTGGTGGAAGGTGAACAAAAACACCATTCTTTTGAACTGACACTACGAGGGCCATGCAGGATGTGTCTGTGTATCTGTCATGACCCCTTACGTGTCGAGGTTATAATTGTTTCCTTAAACCCAAATCTATCCTTCTGGAATCTGACTAGCGACATGTCGCTCGACTGCATGGAAGATCTGACAGTCTCTGAACCTGATCTTACCCTTTTATTATGTATGAGATAACGATGTGTTCATTCTTTGCAGCCGAAGGTGACTCGGAACTCGGATTGAAAACAGGTTTAGACGAGGAGTAAGCCTAAACCTCGTGACAAAAAACGAGACATTGGCTGGATATGCCACGAAGATGCTCAGGTATAGCCTCGTCGGCTCACTTGTAGCAGCCGTAAAAGACACGAGAAGCGGCATGGACTAGTAAAAATGGCTGACGATCACGCCAAAGAAACCAGCAAAGAATCGCGCCAGTCACGTGCCACATGTAGCCGTGCATGGATCCCGAGTCTCGCTGAGGTATGTCGCCGTTTCGCAGACTTATTTCTGCAACTTTCTAGTATACAGTACAGTACAATCACATCTTCGCAGTGCAGGACTCTAGCTCCTCTGGATTTCTGCTAGTCACCGTAACTGTATCACTGACACCTGGAGCACACGACACGTGTCGTCGCTCAGGCTTTACGCATGGATACCGACGTACAGGGATTCTGGAATATGGAATCAAAGTCCATAATCGCATGGTTCTGCGCCTATGGTGGCACAATCGATCGCTCTGCGCTGGGATTTACCGCATTCGAAGGGTGCGGACGCGGCGCGGTGGCTTTGCGGGATCTCGCCGTATGTCCGTTTCGCGCACACTAGTGCTAGTTAGCACTTCTAGCCTAGGCCACATGGGCTCACACGCTGGCCCCGTAGGAAGGACACACGCTATTTGCGCTGCCCCGTGCACTTATACTGTCGATACGCACATCGGCACTCCCGCGCCTGCTGGGACCAGCGGAATGGACGCGCCTGCGCCTCGACGCGGGTTGGGCAGGCCTCATCCTCTGTATGATGTGGGAGGAGGCTCAGGGTGCCGCATCCCCGTGGGCCCGCTACCTAGGTGAGCAGATACTTGGCACTTACGGGTGTGACGCGACAGCTGACGGACGGTGTGCAGAAGCGCTTCCCAATCAGTTCGACACGCCAATGTTCTGGAGCGAGGACGATCTTGCGGAGCTAGCGGGCACGTCCGTGGTAGGTATGTCGCGTCCCCGCATCTCTTGTTACATGAGTCTGACACAGAACGCCGTGGTACAGACAAGATAGGCAAGGCGCAGGCTGAGGACGACTACCGCAGTAAAGTTATGCCCGCGTTGCAGGTATGCGCGCGTCTCCCTGACAGGGGGGCCAAATCGGTTGACGTTTATTCATTTACTCGTTTTTTTTTTTTGTGATTGTGGTTGCGGCCGGAGTCTCGGCCAGATCTGTTTGGGCCTTCGCTTCTCGATCGACATTATTCGCTCGCGCGATATCATGTCATGGGCAGCCGGGTACTGTCCCGGAGCTTCCAGGTCGAGAAGTGGGAGGGGGATAAGGAGGGGGTGGTATCGGAAACGCAAATTAGCGAGCAGGCGGACATGGAAGTCGACCAGGAGCCCGCTGAAACGGAAGTTGAGGCTGAGACTGCAGCTGAGGAGCCGCTTCTAGTCGACGATGATGATGACAGCGACGATGAGGATGACTCTGCAGATATTGCGATGGTACCCATGGCCGACATGCTCAACGCGCGGTATGGCAGCGAAAACGTCGATACTAATTTGATTATGGGCATTGATGTCAACATTGACCTTATTCTATTATAGGCCAAATTGTTTTACGAAGAGCGCGACCTCCGCATGGTCACGACGAAGCCGATCGCTACCGGCGAGCAGATTGTGGGTGGCCGCTTCATGCTCGCTTGCCGCTAGCAGGGCCGCGCTGATAGTGCTGCGCCGCTGACAGTGGAACACCTACGGCGATCCCCCCAACTCTGTGCTCTTACGTCGGTACGGACACGTCGATTTCATTCCCCTGCCGGAAGGCGGATTGGGGAACCCCGCGGACATTGTCGAGGTCCGTGCGGATCTCGTCGTGTCCAGTGTTTCGGAGCGCCAGCGTGAAGGCTCGGGTGCATCGAGCGCGGAACGCGTCGATTGGTGGCTAGAGGAGGGCGGTGACGAGTACGGAACTACTCTGTCCTAGGGCGATTCGAGCTGCTGAACCGTTGACAGCGTCTTCGTCTTGGACACAAAACACGGCCTGCCGGACGAGCTGGTATCATTTTTGCGGCTGCTACTGCTACCCGACGATGAGTGGACGAAGACTCGCGCGAAGAGTAAGTTGCCGAAGCCGAAGATCGACAAGAGCGTGCTCGCGGTGGCGGTCGATGTGCTTGCAAGACGGCTAGAAGGGTACCCGACGACAGTGGGTGTGAGTTGTTTCTATCTTGCTCGTGGTCGCTTGCTCAATGCGGGATCTGTAGCAGGACGAGCGGATGCTGGAGGCGGGAGACGGCGTTGGCTGTGTCCTGTCACTGAACAAGAGGCACGCAGTTGTTGTGCGTCTGGGAGAGAAGCGCATTTTGCACGGCGCGCTGCAAAAAGCAAAGGCGAAGCTTGATGAGGCTACGGGCGCGGTCTCAGGAAAGAATGAGAACAAGGGATCGGGCAAAAAACGGCCACACAGGTCGGAGGATGCGGGGAAGGACGGCAGAAAACGAGTGCGGCAGGGCAAGCGGTAGCAGCTGTGTTTGTAAAAAAAACTGCTTCTCAATATGAGGCCTATATCCATTTGAAAGAGTAACATATTTTCATGCTATGGTACAATATATCAAGAGTGGTAGCTGAACTTTATCCAAAACCGCAAGATAAAGTTGGTGGATGGGATGATTAACTGCAATGGAGCTGAGACAGACTCCTTCGTCCATCGCCCGTTCTCATCTTCTGCATTGTCCAAGATTGCGGGTGATCACTGAGTAACTTGACCATGGAGCAACGGGAAACTGCTTCGGCACGGGAGCATTGATTAGTCGACTCCCACATCATCCCAGACACTTGCTTATACACGTCATGGGTTGACTATCACCTCTCCGGCTACGTACCCAGGCGAGCGGCTGAGGAGACATTGTGGAGTACATGATGTGTCTTACATAGGGATAAGTGTCTTCGATGGACATTAGTTGAGCGGAAAAAAAAAAGCCACGGACCCACAGAAATTATACTAAACAATGACAATCGGCGAGACGTGAACAGAGAACAATTACTGACGCCAATGACGCTCTGTTCGTAGTACGAGTATATTCTTGCCGGATCACAGGATAGAAAGCTAACTTAGATAATCGCTGTCAGTTGCAGTTGCAGTACTGGGTACAAATAAATAACGTGTGTGGACGCCGTACGTCCGGGAAACATACAAAAGCGTAACCAGCTTTCCATGTCCCGACCAAGTGCCCGTCGCGAATCAGCGAACATAAGAAGTGTGCTATAGTATGGTAAATGACTCTACGAAGCAGAACTTGCACATTCGAATCAGACTCCATCACCAGCATGACATTTTCCCGCGAGAATGTGAAATCCATGTCGATAGTCGTCTTGACAAGTCTGTATGCCAGTAAGCCAGCACGCTCGACGCTCGCCTTCCCTTTGAGTCCGCTAAGTCAGATCCAGCAGTCCACTAGCAACATATAAGCGTCTCTGGTCGTGTACATGGTCGTCCGTGGTGCACGGGGCAGTGCTGGGGGGTATAGAAATGAAAATAGGAAAGAGGCCGTGGTCCATGGTGATGCATCTGTGGCTATTCGAGAAGTGCAATGTGAAAGATCAGGACCTGTGCTCTTCACTCGTCAGTAACCATGCCCGGTCCGCAGACCAGGCATAATTTGATGGGAGACACCCTATACCCTTTCGTCTCCGCGACCAGACCTTTCTGTGGAGAAAACGCCCCACATGATCAATCCAATCCAGGACTCATGTCTTCCAAAACAGGAGTGGTCATACAGTTTCAGATCTCAACATGGCTCAGACCTGTGCCTTCATAGTTTCTGTGAATCATTTGTCTCCTTCGCAGTGTGAAGGGGACGAACGATTCACACCCCTTTCGGCGGTGTCGGGTCTGATTGGACCGCAAGTCGAAGATCCAGACCGACGTTCTATACCACAAGAGAAACTTGTCGTTCGGGGACATCGCCACACACGGCTTGAAACGACATGTACGTTAACCTACTGGTCTGCCATACTACCTCACTTGACTCCGCTGTCCGAACTTCTGTCCCCATCAAAGATGATAGCAAAGATAGTCCAAAGAGGGGAGAGGGAACAGAACAAGGAATGTGGTGAGAGGGTCCTGGCGACGATGCGACAGCATTCAAATACCACAAACCTATGGTGGTGTCCTCAGGTATCGACACCAGAAGTGGACTGTCGGGAGGAAAATTACTACCCAATTTCGTGTGCATGTCTTAGGAATGCATGATTCGCTTCCAAGTCTGAGGAGCATCCTATATATCACAGGAGGTACCACCGCTGCATGCGACAGCAGGTACGCTGGGTCCGGCGAGGAGTTGAGAACAGCGAACCTGTGGTAGGGTACATATGACCCGAGACTTTGCTAGGCCTGAACTTCCTTTGCTTCGTCAACGTCAATAGATCCCTAACAGTGACGATATTGTTCGCACGTGAGATAGATACCGTGAGCTTCTTGTCAGGTGCCATGGCAAAGGCCTTAAGCTCTCCTAGATGGCCATGTCCTTTGATGCAGGAGCTGGTTCAAGTTCCCAGACTGTTGTGGATCCATGCATCGATACAATGACCTGCCGATTTGCACTGATAAATGCCAGTGATGTCATACCTTCAGATGCTCTAATCAGTTTTCGCGAGAACGGAGCCACTTCTGAAGATAAGAGAACATTCGAGAGGATAGCCAGGTCGTGGTTGCCCCTGTACAAATGTTAAGGGTCAACCCGGTGCGTGTATGTATTTCCGAACACGAAGCTCGAATCCTAAAAAGCTATATGAAGAAGGAGATAGGAAAGGTGAGAGGAAAGAAGTAAGAAAAGAAGGAGAGAGAGCGCACGGAGAAGTTATCGTAAAACTGCGAAACAAGAGTCAATGAAGAAACAGGGAAGTGCACAGAAGAGCAGTATGTAAAATGGAATGTGGAAGGTGTCAGAGGACCAACGACCGAGAAACTGAATGTACTGCAAGGAAACACCTGCTTCAGCGAGGGCTGTGGCGCTTCCAGCGCAAAGTGAATGTCCACTAATGTTGGACGGAAAAAGGACATGGAGGCGACGGAGGAACCATGCCCGGGTGGGAATGGAGCCATCGGCGCGGACCCAAAGGTGAGGGAGGAGTGGGTAGGTCGCGTCGCAAAGTTGGAGGTAATGGCGAAAATGGGAGAGAGGGGAAGAATTGGGCGATGACGTCGAAGCCATGGGAGGAGTGGTCTGTCTTGTGGATGGGGAGGCGGAACGGGTAGCCATTGGGGAGAAGTTGGACACTTTGACAGCGGGAAACGCACCACCACTGTTGAAGTTGGGAATGATCTAGCCAAACTAATTCCCAAAGGCGTAGGAGGGCATGAAAGGCAGTGGAGAGGAGGTGGATGAAGAGGGCGTCGTCAAGGGAGGTGAGATCAAAAGGAAAGGAGATGGCGGAAAAAAATTGATAGCGGGAGAGGGCCGTTTTTCGGTGCGGCGGGCAGTCTCGAAGCTCAAAACAGCCCTGCAGAGTGCGACGAACAATGGGTGAGTAGCAGAGGTGTCGTATGTTGGGGAAGAACAGTTCAAGCTGGTTACAGATGCTGGAGAGGTACATGCGGACGGAGGGTCGGATGAAGGAACAGGTGTTAACAACATGGAAGGAAAACTGTTCTTCAGAAGGTTCGAGGGGGAAGTGGTGGGTAGAACAGAGGAAAGGTAGGATTGAATGGCGGGGGAGTAGACGAGGCGACACCACCCATTGACCAGGCATGGGTGTCCCTCCCCCCATCGTAGTCTCCTGACACTATGTATCGACCATCCACCAAGAATGCTACGTACGAAGCTAGCCTCAAGTGCCCGCCATTACGTGCTGACTTGAAAACCAGTTGCCATAGCCCTGAAAATTATGGTGTTATCGCCCGAGTCTGGGCGACGAGCATCCCATTGGGAGGGTACATGATTGAGAGAAGTAGAATTGTGGCCTATCGCAACCTGTGTAAGAGCTCCAGCTTGGACATTCCACAGTCAGATAATGTGACATAAACAGCCAGACACCAGCCGTCCTCCATCTGGAGAAAAGACTACGGATATACATACAATTGCTAGTGCTCCAGTCCACGTATGCATGCACTCCATGTTTGTTCTTGTTCCTCCTTGATGTCAATGCCGGACCATGATATCTGTTCATATTCAAGAGTTCGCTGAGACTTCAAGGGCAGGAATGAGACGACATAGTGTTGAAGCTGCAAACGCTACGCTAATGGCAGGGTAGAACTCACATGTCATTCTCGTGCAGTCGTCGAGGAGGCACAGTAATTGTCACTCCCTATTTTACAACGAGTAATATTTATTAGCGACGAGTTTTCAAGTTATCTTACGCTGACTGTCCTGCCCATGGACTGCAGCTCAACGATGTCGCTATCTAAATCCCCAGACAAGCTCGCCATCTCCAGCCAATTCCGCAAATGACCATTGTATGGTGAAAATTTGCCACTTGATAGACGAGATGCCAATGTCACCATGCATATTAGAAGTGGGAGGGAATAAAAATTACGATCCGGACTAAGAGATCAAGAACATCTTAGTCGTAGACAGATGTGTCTCTGATCTTGCAACTGTCTGGCGAAGAAACCAACAGGACTCGCTCAGTGAGCAAGGTATGCTGGAGCCGTGCATTAGCCATGAAGTTGACATCAGTGCATTAATTGATATCAATAAGAGATGAATGATAAATAGATTGGACAGGGCTACCTCCTGCATCGGGGACAACCATGATGAACCATAAACTGCAAAAGTCATACAGATCAAACAGCAGAACCACTGTACCCAGCACTGTTATGAGTTCGGCTCACTGATCTCTGGAGATACTTGGGAGTACTTCATGGAGAACACGTAAGTATAGCATGTCCGATTGCCTACGCCGAGAACACGAGCATCAGGAGCTGAAATTGGAGGCTGTGCACTATTCAATATCCGATAGATTATAGTTGCTGTGGTGAGAACAATAAATATTAGAATAACCCTTGGGACTGCTCGACTAGTCCCATCATGTCCTTCATCAAGAGGGCCTGGGACCTGGAAGGAGGCGGTAAGAATGACCATACAAAACGCGAGCGATGTTTCTTGAGATAAACGCGAATATCTTCTCAGAGATATCCAACGGAATGTTATGCAGGACCAGCACGTCTGAGTCATTGATGAGACGTAAAGGTATTGAGGTGCGAAGTCACTCACAAGCCTACTCGTGATGGACTCAGTGGAAAAGTCAGTTAACCAGCAGACTACAAAAAGGTGAGAATAGTACGAGTCGATATTGACTTCTTTACACTTATCCAAAGCATCGATAAATCGACAATGACTATGCATGATGGAAATGTCTGACAGCATGCAGCAGTTCTAGAAAGGTTCTTCAGCTGTCTCAATAAAAGTGTATAAAGTCCAGGTCAGTATCCTTGCACATTGCCCCGGACCACATGCTTTTTTAAATCAGGATTGAATGAAAAGAGCTGGTACACTATTGTGGGAAAGACGACAACAACGTTGCTGCACTCAGCGTCGTCCCTCTTCTGCTCGAGGGACGACGCCGAGTGCAGCAACGTCAATGTCTATCGTGATCGTAGATCGATGGTTGCGGGTACTTGAGAGCAAAAAGTTGATGGTCGCCGAGGTAAAGTTAGATGAGTTTATTCAAGTGAAGATGAAGTTGCAAGAGATGGTGGTGTTAGGAAAAACTTGTAACCCGTGAAAATTTATTGTTTGTCCACAGCGGACTGTATAGCGGAGCCCGCGTCGGAGTTATCACTTGCCATCTTCGACAAGTGACTGCAGGATTTTGACGTATGACATGCCGAAAAAATGCGGACAGTGGTGGTCTTACAGCCGATTCAGTAAATATACGGAATCTCATTTTTCAAAAATTCTTCACGTTGGCATTGTTTGGCTGTGGCAGGCAGAGACACCGTACCTCTCTACTATCACAACTCAGGTAATGCAAGTCTATAAGTAATGTGGAATGCTTTTTCACTAACGCTATACTGTGTGAAATGCTTATGCCTCTTAGATATAGTGAATATGATACTGTTGAAGCTAATACCAATTTTTTAACAAAGATAAGCAGACTGTGAAAGCTCTCAAAAAATCAAAGAGATGTGCAAAACATGATTTTGCACTGGAAATGGTCAACAACATGACTGGTGCATGACAGAAATATTTGAGAGCTACCCTAAGTACTATACTAATGTATAGGATCATATTCCACATATGTTCCTGGGATGCCAATGCGGTAAGGGCAAAGCTAGAGGTACTGTAGCATTTCAATCCATTCGGCAGCCACCCATGACGTGGCATGTTTGGTGTATTCGGCATTTCGGCAGAGGTTGATGTGACTCGTGACAGGGGCAAAATTTCGGCAATATATAGAGCGCATCTAGCAAATTTTTCTCAATTATACTAACACGGGACCACCTTTTGAATCAATGTCACGGCGTGTCACATCACGTCTCAATGCCAAATTGAAACTCCGATGACGACGTGCTAATTATCAATAACGCGCGACTCTCGAGTCGGTAGCAATTGCAAGTCGCGTCCTTTACGCGTCGTATCGGAGTTTTAGTGGAATTTGAAAATTCGCAAGGCATGTCACTGTCTGTAACACTGCGAATCATGTAGCTTCTAGAACATCTTCAAATGAGCAGAATCATTCAATAATTTGAGAACCACACTTTGGGGTATAAGTAAAAGTATCAGAATTTTGTCAGGACACACGGCTGTAGGATTGTGTGTGTCCTTGCCGAGACTAGATTTGCCCCAAGGCCATATTTTGACACTGTCATATCGTTACACACACACACACCCCGTGCTGAGAAATAAAAAAAAACGAAAAAACATAATCAGAATTGCAATAGTAAACTCATAAATACCACAACAAAAACTGAGTGATTTGGTGGAGAATTGAGCCCGCAAGAGGATCGATTCAAAAGGTGGTCCCCTGTTAGTAGGCCCATTTTTGGATGACTCGCTCAGTTATTTCGGCAGAGGCTTCTGTGATGCGTGGCATCGACCAGATTTCGTCTTCGGCAGGCACCTGCGTGACGCGTGACTGCCGAATAGATCGAAATGCTACAGTATTTTACATACAGTGCAAAATTATACAAACCACAAAATGATGTGACGACGACAAGATAGTGCATTTGATAAACCCGAACTTACAATAGCGGATTAAGGTCTTTCTGTCCAATAATTTATCTACTAGAAACTAGATTGAAGACGAAACGCAGTGGGAACACGGCAAGTCCAATGAAAAGTCAATCGTGGCTGGGATGCAACAAAGGCAGAACTTACGCACCGTCATAGGTGATAAGTAGATACAGGTCTGACACCTCTTCTGATCGCCCCACTCAAGAACATTTCTGCATACCACTCTGGGCTCTGTGTTGGTGGTGTTGTGTATGACAAAACAGTAGCGCGACTGCTCGTGCCGTGGACATTGATATTACCCTTATTATTGTGGTTATCGTCGTCATTGGCGTTCTTGACATACTCGTGGCCGTGGACATGTTGATCCTTAGGAGCGTCCTGACCATTGTCGACATCCTGAACATCCAGCCGGTGGCAGTCGTCAATACCATGATCTGCATCTAGTCAGCTGTGGCCTGAGCTACGTGAACTACGACAAAGCACTATCAGTCATCTGGTTTTCGCATTCTGACCATTTCAGTGTCTTCAGCGAAGACGTATCCATTCCCTCACCGCAGATAGTGACCCCGCTGTTATCGTAGAACACGGGAGAATTGAGAAGCTGATTCCATGTCGCCAATGTTACTCATGATTTGAGATATTACCTCTGCACGCGCGGCATTACGCGTCACCACCGCCTCAGGCTCCATACACGGCTCGTGCTGTCCTTATCTTCGCGCATCCCCATTCGTATTCTCTGCGCACACCACTATGAAACGCACGAGGGCGGCAATGTGCTCTGGCGTACCTCAACCTTGCGCTCCATCAAAACTTCAGTTCTTGTTTCCACTATCAATGTTCTATCCATCTGTAATAGCGCTCAGATATGGCTTGATCGTCAATGTTAGCCGACGATTGCCTACCAAAACATCGTCGACGGTTTTCTTGAGATCACTACTTCACCTGCATTTGTCTGGGTGGAAAACATGAGTGAGTTTCAGCTGCTGCCTGATCCGCTGTATGGTGTTCGTTACATCGGCAACCGAGCTGCATCTCCCGCGAGAGCGTTTAACTTCATCGACACAGGCATAGAAAGAAAAGAGATGTCACGTAGAGAAGGAATGAAGGTACGGATGCAGACTGTGGGGACACTCTTCAACATTTTTCAAGGGACCCTTGAGCAAACAAAGGAGGCAGGAGAAATGAGACTTCGATTCAGCCACATTCTCTGAGTTCTGAGTTGCTTCCTGTCCGACAAAATCAACGACTGCTGACATACCGTATAACTGAGAGAAGTGCCATACATTAAATACCTCCATAACTCGCAGAAGGTCCGCAGCTGCAACATACAGAAGAGGGTATGCTGAGGATGCTCACGTCACGAGTGGTAGAACTACTAACAGGGCGGAAAGTTGGGACGACTCTGTGGAAGGGGCGTCGTAACGCGAGGGCACTTAATCATCTTGCGAAGTGAGTGTCTACGATCGGACAGAGGCGAGGTCATAGCTATAAGAGACAGGGCGAGATTAGAGGACACAAAATTGCCAGCCGCCATATTGGAATGGTAGGTATAAGGTAGGTTGTTATCGATAGGCATAAAGACGAAACTGTGTAATTTGAGTCCAAGTGAGGATGGGGCTGTTCTCATGAGCGCTAAAAGGCCCCGAACGTAGACAATAACAACGTGTTCGTCATGGGAGACGCATAATCATAGAAGCTATAGGACAGGCTTCACCCAGGCCAGAGTCTCCGGCAGGGATCATGAACAGGGACTGAGGTCTGTGAAGTTCGAATGAACCAGCTGCAGACAGCAGCTTATCTTAGTCATTCTGACAGAAATAAGCACTCAATCGTGGAGTTGATAAATGAGCTCTAGTCGAGGTCGGCTTAAAAGATGAAACTGTGAAGGGCGGCAGACGGCGGGCGCCAGCTATGCTCTAAGATGCCACGTCTAGACTCTCCGACGCACTCGGCAAATCAGTTGCAGCTCCTGAACACTCCATCAGAGTCCGTCGTGCCGGTTGTACCGCACTCGCACTTTTGGTGCGAATTTCCATCACCACGTTCCTGCACCCCCCCCCCAAAAAAAAACAGGAGCGATCAACAGAGGGACCTCGCGTGCAAGTACTATATACCCGGGTGAACGGCTTGCCTCCACCTTCTATCATCCGTCTTCCTTCATCTTTATTGCGCAAGACAAATGTCAGCCCATGTCGACAAAACCTTTATGTCCGTATGTACGGCGGCGCTTCATGATGGGAAGCCAATGTTGTAAATCCCAGCAAGCTAGCACACAACCTCAGTCAAGCATACCAGAATGACTGTATATTAATTACCTAGCACACAACCTGTAGTATCTATAAGTAACAATAAAGCAATAGCAAAGATAGTTATCTCACCTCAGTCAAGCATACCAGAATGACTGAGGGAAAGATATCTACACTAGAGATCAACGAAAGAAAGTTCAAAACTGTACAGTACTGACAAATCCGCAGCATGCGGCTGAAAACAAATACTAGCGTACGGTAACAAATGCATGCGCGCGTACATGCGCCAGTTTGCTATTCCAACAGCCAATGCCGGACAAAGATGGATGAGACGCAGGCGCAGGGGAGGACGTGCTGAACTAGCGGCGCATGCCAATGATGTGTAGTCTCTTTCATGAACCATACACGATGTGCGGGTAATGTCCAGAACGTGATGCGTCTACTTGATGCTATCCCCACTACCGGTAGGCAGTATTTTATTCTGCTACGTGCAAGTGATGCGACTTCGCTGATGCAACATCTGACTGAGTCCCAATCTCTTTCCACATTGCGTCCGATCTGATGTGAAATTGCACATCTGCTCTCTGTGAACTCTGTGCGGCATTCTTCCCAACTTGGGAACATTTCCGCGTGGTGTTAGGTCTTTATGATCGTCGTCCACCGTTGTGGTTGCCAGAGAGGGCCTGACTAAAACCAAATAAACCAAGGCAACGTTTTGCTTCCGCTACTACGATATTCCGTCCACGTTTCCGTTTGCAAATTACAGCAAATTACAGCAAATGCTATAGTCGTGTCGTAATCCGCACCATTGACAATGTGTACCTGTATTTCAATTTGATGGAAAGTGGCTTCTTCAAATCCGTGGCTGGAACTTGAAAGACCATCCTCGGCATCTGCCCTTATACATGAAGGACAATCGACGACAACAGTGCAACACCTGCGCGCGCAGCGCGCTTGTCCAAGGCAAGAACAGCCCAACAAGGGCAGGTAAATACAAGGAGGGGGGGCTAATATATCTAACGACCCTGGAGTTGCGCTCGCTCGCAATCCCGACGGCGGCCCGATCCCAAATTCCAACAAGACCAATAGTGTGAATGACAGTGGGTTTCGCCGTGTACACTACGTTGGAGCGTATCTGGATAGGAAGGCTATGGTCAACAGCATAGTTACTGTAGATGGATTGAGTAATGTATCAGCCTAAGCTGCGCAGCTGCGCGGGAGATTGCCGAGTAGCCATATGTACTTGGATACCTGCAATCCGCATCCCTACTCCAACCATGGCATCCCCCACCCATCGCCCCGACGCACAACTAGTCTCCGGCTACAACCTCGATGACGACCCCGACCCCACCCCGCCCACCGTGTCCCCGCCTGCC
>QLPM01000875.1:0-10731 GCA_003314695.1 Albatrellus sp. MG142
GTTTGAAATTGTCAGAACTCGCTCCATAGCCAATCGGTTCACTGCCGGCTCTCGGCAACCGGCCCTGAACTAGGTCTGGTATAAAGTTAACCCACAGCCATCTTCATGCCCTTCATCCCCTCACGCTTTGACAATTCGTTGAGTTCGCCGTCCCCACGACCGACGACCTGCGTTGTGAGGCCCTCGCAGGAGATGAAGTTATGGTGCATGGCATAGTTTTGTACCTCCGTATCTCCCTTTTGTCACATTTACGACACTAGGGTTCGTTAGCGTGGTATACATCTTTTTTTTTTTAGGCTCTGCACTGTGCACGGCGTCGCTCGGTTTAGGTTGCAACACTTCATTCACGAACGCATGTAACTGCACGCTGGCGCTTGTCCTCACATGATATGGAAATCGATAGCGGACATGAGACACAACGACTAACAGGACAAATACTGTAAACACAGGACCGAGTGAAAGCCTACAAATGAGGTCAGGAAGTAGTGCACACAGAGCAACGTTGGGTACAATTTAGCATCCGCGATACAAGCCAGGACAACAGTGCATGTAAGTCTGACAAGCCAGCAAGAAGTTGGTCCAGGAAAACGAGAAGATGAAGCGAGTCCGTCGTGGGAAACTGCGAGACTACATCTCTACTAGGCGTGGGGTACCAGAGAACATCAGTTCAGGAGACAATTCAATCATAGAGGTCGACAGCAGGCCCGAGAGATATTTTGATTTTCTTAGCAGAGGCTTCTCCAGCATCGGTCGTCTTGCGCTTGAGGTCGCCACCTGCCACACCCGAAGAACTGGCGTCGCTATACGGGAGAGAGCGCTGTGCTTTACTCTTCAGTGGGTAGCTGCTCGGCAAGGTTTTGTCTGTTACGCCTGCGCTATCTTCGGGGTCGGGGATAATTGCAATTGGTCTGTGTCGCCACAACAATCCGTCAGTAAAAAAAACTATGCACTGACAATGAAGCTTTACCGTGGCTGCATGCCTGCCACGGGACGCTTTGGCGCTTGAGCCTAATCAATATTGTTACGGAGCAATATGAATGGTCAACGATTCGATACGATTATAGGTCGGTTTAAATCTGAACGATAGCACCCGAAAATCATGAAATGGAGAACCACCATGACTTTGTGCTCCTCTGCATGTTGACTTACCAGTGATGCGAGGCCCATTACCCTCATCTCTACAGTTGGAGTAGGGTTAAAGTAATCAAGATACGCTTGGCTTTGCTTGGAGGCATGGACAAAGACATATTTCGGCTTCTTCATGTTTTTTCGTTGATTCGCTCTCCTGCTTTTGCCGTCCTTTCGGCCCGAGTTTTCTGAACGTGTCAGCGCTCGTTCAGGGTCTGACACGGTAATGAACCCTATACAACGTGGTAAGATGCCGCAAACCGAATGAAGGACCAACTGAAGCAATTACCTTCTGTTTCAAGCCTCTTGAACAATTGGCCAGCGACCAGTGTTTCGCAACCTGAATGCAATTGTAAAAGACACTGCTGGTAAAGGGTTCAAGTGCGTGTTCCTACCAATTAGTTCGCCGAAGGCCTTAGATGTCTCCGGCTCTTCGCTTTCCGCAAGCTTGATGGCTCTCCTAAAAACTCAAACACGGTCGGCAATAGCTCATCGTGTAACTGACATATCGAACTCGCCTGAACAGTGCAAGCCTACTAAACTCGGACAACATATTCTGGTACCACTCTTGAAGTACGATCATTTCCCAGTGTTTGTCGTTACGGAGGCGACAATGAAAACAAACGAATTCGTTTGGAAGTCGCTCGTCCGAAACAGAGTGGTATCTATGTTCTCGATTAACTTTCAGACAGACGAAGAGAGACGAACCATTCACCCAATGCACCTAGAATCTCAATGGTGAATACAATCGAAAATTAAGTTTCAAGACTGATATACGAACCATATGTGATACCAACGCTCGCAGCCAGCCTCACACTTCACGCAGTCGCCGTCCTCAGCCTGTATGGATCGGTGAGGAGCAAGATGCATAAAAAATATCTTGACTGACAGACACCCCACAATCGCAATTTACTTCCCCGTTAGTGTCACCTGGCACATTCCTACAAGTCTTAGACGGAGCAGGATTATCCAACTGTTTGTTAGCAACGACGTCATCGCCACTCTGTTCCGTGAAAGACTGAATAGGGTCATCATAGGAAGGTACAACCTGAGTCTCCATGTCTGTATTAAATGCATTTCGGCTAGATTCGCCGGGTAAATCCAGTAGGGTTATCGACGCACCTAGAATTTCGTCTGCATTCTGCTGTCCAAGAGTGTCCATGACCACCTGCGTGTCAACACCATGGCTGGTGACACTTGCCAAAGAGTAACCAGTATCAGTTATATCCGAGGGAGGAAGGGTGCTATATGACGCGACAAAGGATGCATGAGACTTTTGGTGTGTCAAGCTTGGTATCGCGATCTGCGTCGGAAGGATTGGTTGCGTCTCGAAGATGCCCTGAAGGTTCTCGACATCTTGACAGTTCTAGCAAAGCTTAGTATCTCCGGATGTCACAGATGAGCAATTAGATACCAATTGCTGGATGCATGTTGGTACGCTTTCCTTCGTACCCCCAAATAATACCTCCTGCGTTGTCATAGTATCTAAGTTCATAGGCGTACCAGCCAAGTCTGCGAGCAATTGAGCACTCGGCGAATCCTTGTTACCAATGGGAATTATTTTTCCATCCTCATTCCTGACGCCCAGGGGAGCCCAGCTATCAATTTCAATTCCGGAATCGTTGACACTTTCCGGAACATATTCTGGGTCGACTTCCCCGTCAGCGTCCATATCGCGAGAGTCAAGGCGACCGAAATTGTCTGCGTCCCACGCAACCATTCGAGCTTGAGCGTCACGCTTCTGAGCCTGAATCTGGGCATGTCTGGAGGTGGCGCCTTCTACAAACGAGCACGGAGCGTTGGGGGAAGTCGTGGTTCCTGAGAAAGGGGCGTTATTATTATCGTCTGACGGAGGTATAAAGCCGGAGACTGAGGCCACGTGCAGGTCAATGCTGGAATGAATCATGATGGAATCAGGCATTAGAACAGAGCTAAGTAGATCGTCGGATATACCCATGCCAACCAGTTTCCAATTTCCCTATACTGCACCTCTCCGGGACTTCGTGTCTTTCGTGAGTAGTGAAATACCAACGATCTTGTTCGACATCGCCCGGGCGGAAATGAGGCGGCTCATAAGATGGAGGTGTCTGGGGATAATAGAAAATTTTAAAAGTAGCAAACCGGCGTCCTGCAGGGATGGTCAGTAACATTGCAGCGCGAAGACAATTGGAAGCCAGACTCGGTAATCTATCCATCTGTGTTATAGCTTGGATAAGGGTTTTGATAAGAATCTTAGAGTACAATACGAGTCTATTAGGGCGTGAAACCCTCCTGCAGAAGCATCATACCTTCAAGGACTTTTTCACATCGCCCAAAGTAGGGATTCTTCCCTCTTTTGAAGCCTCTGTGACTGGATCGCCAATCATTTTACCACCGTGCAGCGACAATCTCATCAAGTCATCCCCCAGGGACATGATCGGAATGGTGGTGTTGCTTATGCGATGGTACTGAACCAAAAAATAGCATGTTTAAAGCGGTATTCTTTACAAGTAGATCTTACCTTGAAGTTAAAGGTGTATGCCTCAACTACGCTAGAATAGTATTGGACATGAGCACGATGAATGCAAAATGCGAATATATGCGTGGTCACTTGTTAGGATCTTCGTGATCCTGCAGTGTCACGACAGGTTAGACCGCGCAATTATGGGATGGCGAGACTGTACCAGATAGATAGCGAAAATGAAGCTGCGAAGGTATTGCTTCTGAAGAGCATCAAATATTCCGTACTCCTGAAAAATCGACGACGAGTTAGCTTGTGCCCGATGGGGAAAGACATAAAGATGCCGTTTACTAGGTAGTCCAACAGTCTATCTGCTTCTGCCGACCAACCGCGGGAGACAGTCATCACCTTAAAACCACTTACATGGCGTTGACCGCCATCATCTTCAGGGCTTGAGTTCAGTCCACCTACATCTGATGGGTGTGTTGATAATGAAGCATTGTTGGATGACGTTAGAAAACCTTGGGGATGCGGAGTTGAGAAAGATCAGGACGCGCAGCGAGTGGTAGAGGATGCTGACGCACTTTCGGAGAAGTTTTCTTGGGGTAGCAAGTCCCTGAATAGCATATATCATAAAACTGCACGCATATATAGCTGCAATTGGGCTCACCTCAAGAATGTTATACAACCTAGACTGGCACGCAACAATGTTTGTACGGTTGCGAGGCTTTGCTGAGCAGAGATAGCCTCCTTCAAGTAGTGAGTAGGTCAATTCCATATACGCACGCAAAAGCACATCATTGACCTGGCTTGGCTTTGTTGCTTGTGCCTGCATACCACTCTCCACAGATGAAGGTCACGATGAAGCCCAAGACGCGTCGAAAGTAGAAATGCTTCCGTATCGCGCAGGGTCACGTGCTGATGGTAGTGGGGTCTCGAGACAGCTTTTGAGAGTGTGCGGTGTCCAGTACTAGTGGCGGGATCCTGCTGAGCCGATCTGCTCCAGCCTCGACCCGAAGGGCTGAGACTTGGGTTTCGTGTACCGTTGCCAGTAGTAGTGCCGGGCTTGTTACATTGGCTAATAGCGGCATAGTACGCTCAGAGATAGGTTGGACCGAGCACTCAGGGTTCTTCGCTTTTGTCCCAGGGTAGTCGGTCTACAGTGAACCCGCCTGTGCAGCTGGCCGATGTCAGTTGATTATAGAAATGATTCATAGAGTACAGAGATTGAACATGACCTTTTAGCGTGTTTGCGTGTGAAGACGCATGGGGCAAAAGGAGAGTGCAGGAGTGGCAGAGCCAAGCTTGGAACAATTGGCTTGCCTCGAGTAGCATTGCCGTCGGGGAGCTCACGACCTGACCAGAGCGAGATAACAAGATCCTTATCCGCCCGACTTCGTACATGCCATTTCCTACCCACTCAAGTTCCGCGCGCCGTCATCATTGATTCTCTACCTTCACCCACAATCCCTGGCCGGGACACTGTCCCTCATCCTCTTCGTCTCTCACCCATCCCAGCTCTGGACTCCACTGCTGACCGACCTACCCATTCGTCCTCGGCGAACCCTTCCCCGTCGAGACCACTACCTTCTCAAACCATCATTCCTCTAATCCCTGCCACACGAACCAGGTCGCAACTCGAGGGTGACGCACGCACCGACTTACTTTCGTCTCTTATATCCGAGACATCGCCAGGTGTGAACTTCTCCTTCTTCCCACAATTGACCCACAGTCAACGCGTCTTTCTTTATCCGGTAGCCTTTTCTGATTCAGACCAGGAGCGAGCTCCCAAGAGACAGAGAGTAGACTATATCTCCAGAATTACCCATAGTCCCCAGGATCCCACTGCAATGCGCGGCCCCGAAAGCGACAATGACTCCAACCTCTCTGTCTCGCCGGACCTCCTCTCAGAAGCAGGTCCTTCATCGATGCCCGGATACACCAACGGCCACACTGTCAATGGCGGTAGCAATGGTTTTGCTCCTGTGCAGCCCTCGTCTAATGGAATAAATAAACGCGCCAAGCCACTGGTGCCAAAGGTCACATTGCCTGGTAAAACATTATACGACGACTCTTGTATTGATCGTGAAGAGTTCGTCCGGTTAGTCATCCAAAGCCTGAGGGATGTCGGATACATGTACGTCCTGGCATTTTCCATGCATTCCTCAATTGACATCATGAACATGCGTGGTTTGCAGCGAATCGGCTGCAACACTAGAGGCTGAGTCCGGTTATGTCATGGAGAATTCAGCAGTAGCAGAATTCAGACAGTGCATCCTGGACGGGGCATGGAAGGAAGCGGAGGCAGCGCTACCGCGTCTTGGTGTCACACACGACGACGGCCTCTGGGTAAGCTTCATCCATTTGTTGTCACAATGCCAGGCTTACCCTTCTCCCACCTCCTCCAGGAAGCCAGGTTTCTAATCAGCCAGCAGAAGTATCTCGAATACCTAGAAGTTGGCAGAATTACATTTGCACTTCATGTCCTACGAAATGAGCTCGCTCCCCTGCTCCCAGATCCAGAGCAGTTGCATCCATTATCTAGGTTCGTTCCGTACACATCTTCCTTCTTGCACGCAGAGTTGACTCTCGGTTTTAGTTTAATGATGTGCACAGATGCTACTGACCTTCGACAGCGTGCTAATTGGGATGGTACCAATGGAGCTTCACGACGGCGACTTTTGGTCAGCTTACAGCGTATGCTCAATCGACATCACTTTCGGCTCGCTTGATTGACTATGTCTTTTGCAGGTTACATCCCGTCATCATTAATGATCCCCCCTCGCCGCTTCTCTACCCTCCTCGACCAAGCACGTCTCTACCAACGCTCCCAATGTCTTTACCACACTACCTCTACATCATCCCCGGACTTCTCATTGTATAGCGACCATCGATGTGACAAGGATATGTTCCCTCGAACGACCACAGCCATCTTGGAGGTTCATACCGATGAGGTGTGGAATGTGGAATGGAGTCATAATGGACGATGGCTGGCAAGTGCAAGCAAGGATAAGAGCGTCATTATCTGGGCTGTCGGTGTGAGTTCATACGCTCTCTTCTGCTCCATATGCCAGACTTTCTCAACCGCTCACCATATCGCGATTGACAGAGTGAGCCAGAGCCATCACTACGACACTACTCACCTGAACTCATTCTGAGGGATCATCCTTTTGGAGTTGGCTGCATGTCATGGTCCCTTGACGATTCCATCCTGCTTTCGTCATCAGAACAATATATCAAGATGTGGAATACGAAGGTAACTTCGCGCAAGCGTCTGGACATGCTCACATATATTGATGCTGTCTTTTTAGACTGGTCTTTGCATACGAACACTTGAGGCCCACACCGAAACGGTTTCGGCGCTAGCATGGGTACCTGACGGCTCAGGTTTTATCTCTGGATCTTTAGACCGAAAGATCATCCTCTGGGTTCGTCTACATTTTTCTTCTATCCCTTCGTGATCTTTCCACCCCTCTGTTTGGAAGTTCATCTAAATATATGCCACCTGCTGAAATGTCAATGCAGGGTTCTGACGGGAAACAGCGCGACTCGTGGGGGATCACCGCGATCCGGATCACAGACCTTGCCGTTACTCCTGACTTCACACGCCTGGTCGCCGTGGGTGAGTCTGCGGCGAGTCCCCATACGAATTCTATGACGCCACCCGCTAGAGGCGAGTCAGCTACTCCGCCAACAGTGGGAGGAAGGTCCGCTCAACCTGCCCCGGTTGCTACTCCACCTCCTGAGCAACATATGATCGTGTATGACCTAGCAACGAAACAGCAGGAAGTGTGAGTCCCCTTACAGACTGTGCCGTTCTGCGCAGCGTCCTAAAAAAAGCCCTCTTGCGCAAATGCGTGGACTGCTCCCCCGTCTGTGTCCAGGTCCGTCGTGTTTGAAGGTCAGCTCACTAGCGTGAAGATCTCAGACGATTCTCGCTACGCTCTCATCAACCATGCTCCAGATGTTAGCTCCCTGATGCACTCATTCATGGCATCTTCCGATTGACATATATGTGTGACAGGAAATACATCTGTGGGACATTGTCACTGGTCGAATGACACGGAAGTACACTGGCCAACGTCAGGGGAAACACGTAATTCGAAGTTGTTTCGGGGGTATTGATGGGAATTTCGTGGTGAGCGGGAGTGAAGGTGCGCTCAATCACTCTATATCTGTATGGTTTTCTGAGTGTTCTCCGGTGTTTCCCCACCCGTGGGTGTGGTTCATGGCTTTTAGACGGCAACGTCTATGTTTGGCACCGGGATCGCGGAGTCCTGCTTGAGGTCCTGTCGGGCCACGGCGTTGGTAGTGTAAACTCCGTCGCGTGGAACCCAAGGAATAGGCAAATGTTTGCGTCTTGCTCCGATGATTTCACCATACGAATATGGGAAGCCCCCCCCAACGATTGTTCCGCACAAGCTTCATCGTCGCGCGCTTCAGATCGTTCTTCGACGCAGCAGGAGCAAGAGCCAGATCTCAATGGGAAGGGTAAAGGTAAAAGAAGAGAGTATCGGGACGATTTTGTCATGGATGGTGGTGAGACGAAGCCAACACCTACATAACGGTATTCCACTACAGCCCTCCCACATCAACGTTCTTTCTGACACTTGTGCTCACTGCATTTTCTCATCTCCCTTCTCACTTCCACACATCTTTGCATTTACAAGCCTCGCATATACTGTAGTCAATTTTCATCTAGCTGCTTTCTCAGTCACGTTTGCATGTAGAACGTATCGCGGGCGGCAATCATCACGGATAACAAATGAATCTGCTGCTGCTCGATGCAATTTACTCCTCGCACTTTCAGATATGGACAGCTACCTCGGTACCTTCTATGTTCTCGGACTCGAACCATGTTGTCGTGTGGCAGCCCGCATCACCAGATATCAAGCACAAATGATTAACTTTAGAGCTAGTATCTATCAACTCCTCAATGCTCCAATCCATATAATATGTATCATGACTAGACCAGTATTGCGTCTGATGTGAATCCATGGGAAAATGCCGATCAAGATGGTGGTGGTGGTAGTGGTGGCGGTGGTTGTGGATATTACTGACGAGGTAAGAGGTGCTCGAGGGTCGATGTAGGAAGCAGAACAAAGGTATAAAGTATACTACCCTGATTCATTATCTAGTAATACAGTTCCGACGTGGCTAGTGAAGTGTAGCAACAATAACAATTTGTAGGATATATAGACAACAAATGATGCTACACTGTGACGGCGTAACCACACAGAACATGGACGTATGCGAGTTATCAAATATGGATATAAAGCAAGAATCATCCAAGAGAAGAAGTCGCGTTCATGTGCCGCGGAAGGAGCCCGAACAATCGGGTAGTTGAGAATGTGCACGATGCTTTGGCATGAATAGGGTCGACTTCGGATCTTTCTTGCTAGGCGTAAGTCGAGCCGAGCGAGCTTGTGAAGGGGAAGTGTCAGGAATGGCAGGCTTTCCCGAGCTTAAACCAGGTTGTGCGACGGGCGAATTAGTGCTAGCTGTTGCCCCTAGTGGGGTGGAAGCGCTCGGAAGGGTTGGATTTGTCGATGCTAGCGGTTCAGCGCGATGGTACGCGACCGGCTTGACGACAACTCTAGTACCACCGGCCAATGGTTTGTTCAGTAGTGGCGGTTTGGCGCTAATACCTTTAGAAACACCGTACGACTTTGCAACGATCATGGGGGGTCGCATTTTGGGCCCGAACATGTTCTTCTGAATTCTTGACGCTTCTGACCTCGTCTTCTGGAATAGATTCTTTGGCTGAGGTGCTATATTAACTGCGGAGATATTGAATTCATAAGACTGATAAAGAACTCAAGAATCACGCTCACATCCACGAACACGCTTGGTAGGATGTATCTTGTCCGTAAATTTGATCTCTCGTTCTTTCTTACGTTCTTCGGCCTCCAGACGCTGTGACCGAATTCGAGAGCCAACGGCTTCAAACCGTTTATGTTCCATATCTCGAAGCACCTACATAGAATGAGGGATTGTGAAACAAAGATGCTGTCGCGAGAGAAACGCACGGAAAACTGTTCTCTCCACGAATGAACTATATCATCTTCCTTGTCTTGCAGTTGCTTTGCTGCTAGAGGGTAAGCATGATAACAGTGCCTCTCCCATATGTCTAAACGTGGTTGAGCTGCAATCACAAGGCGGACATAGGAGACTCACCGTTTGTGTGTGCTTTCAGATGCTACCATAATACCACTCAGGACAATGACCGCAATAGCCAAATTGGGAATGACTGACCGAGCTCGCGTCTTCCAGTCTGAGCAGTGTATCCGCCGAACAAGACTCTAGGATTGGTTTCACCAGATCAAATGGCACACTATCACCCAAGCTGCTTATTGCTGACGACGATGATCTATGGGCTTCAGTCCTCTCAGAGGTATAGTACATATGCCTACCTTCTACATGTGCAGATGCGACTAAAGAAGTGGGCGTAGACAACTGAGAGACATTCGTATAGAAGGTGAAATGACAGTACCTCTCTGACAATACTGGACCAGAGTCAGGATACGTCTAGCTGGTGACTCTGCCTCGTGAGACATAGCAAGAGGCTCACTGAATATGTAAAATAAGTTGAAGGTCCTAGGTTCTCAATATCAGTGAGAGGTGCAAAATACGTATAATACAGCGTCCTGACATGCTTCCGTATATAGTAATTTATTACCACGGTTCCATAAGCTATCCAAACCCGCTTCTTAGACGTTATCAGCCTGAGAATACCTATGGACGCGGAGAAGATATTATATTGAGAATGGTGGAACATCAGTACTCAATTAGCAAAGCCACCATTCTGGAGTCAAGAGTGACAGGGAAGAAGCGCCGATAAATGCTTGTATGGATACGTACTCTAGTATCTGTGGATCAAAAACAAGGACTTTCTGAGGAACCCTAGGAATGTTCTGTAAAGTGATGAGATATACCGCATTCGTATGTAGTCATCGGGACTGCAGACTTCAGTCAGTGGACTTAGAACAGGTTCACGGTTGAGGTTGTAGGGTAAGAATATTTATTATTTACAGTAACGAGGGATCTACTGGTCTAGGATGGCCGGGCATGTCGTCTGTAATTAGTCTCATTCACAGACTTTACACATAAGTTGTCTGCAATTCACATGAGGGGAGGACAGCCTCGTTGACGAGAAGCCTTCG
>QLPM01000885.1:0-36356 GCA_003314695.1 Albatrellus sp. MG142
CTCTCCCTCTCCCTCTCCCTCTCCCTCTCCCTCTCTTTCTCCTCCCTCTCCCTTTCTTTCTCCTCCCTCTCCCTCTCCTTCTCCTTCGCCTTCATCTCTCGACGCTCAACAGGCGGCATATTCTCCATCTCGTCCGCAGGATTATTTCCTACAGGAACCATCTGCGCCACTATGCGGGCTTTCTGACTCTCCAGTTCCTTCTTCCTCACCTCCGCCTCCCGGTCGATCACTTCCTCTTCCTCGATGCCGTGCAATACCCCCAATCTTCCAGATGCCATACGCCCAGGTGATTTGCCATTCTCACGCGCTGCAGCCTGAAGTTTTCGAAAGAGCGGCGACTCGCGCGTCGCATTGCTCGGTGCGATAAGAAGGGGCTGTCGTGCAGAGCTCAGCAGCACAGAAATGGGGCTGCCTGGCTGAACTGCCTTCTGGAACTCCTTCTCCTGCTGTGCCAAGCTTGAGGTCAGACAGTTCGCGCCTGCAACGCTGCTGGCAGCTCCTTTGCCTCCTGCAAGTCCGATTGATCCTGTACCGGATGCTGGAGCGCTTGGAACAGCGATGCTCGTACTTTGCTCCTCGTCGAGCAACGCATATCGTCGTAAGCGGGCCAAATTTGCCTGTGATACAACGCGAGAGATGTGCCGGAAATCTGGGGCAGTGTCCCGCGCCGTGTTTGGGATGTACGCAGGAATAATGCCACGAGTGAAGAACGCGTTATCAACTATGTCGTGCAGGGAAGGGCGCTGTTGGGGATCGGGAGTTAATATTTCCTGCACGAGTTCTCGTGCCTCAGCAGACACCTCGCGATCCGATGGGAATTCGTATTGGTTGTCACGGATACGCCTTAAAAGGGGAATGGGTTAAAGAAAACTCGAACATGGTGACACTCACTTATAAATAGTCTTGACGTCCTTCGTTTGGAATGGCGGGCGCCCTACTACCAACGTATACAGAATGACACCTACGGACCAAGTATCGACCTCGAAACTATGACCATTGGCAGTATCGAATAACACCTCCGGTGCAATGTAATTCGGCGTTCCGCAGATGGTTTTCTTCCTTTCTCCGGGACTTTCGATGAGTGCAGCGAGACCGAAATCTCCCACCTTCACATTCATGTTCGCGTCAAGAAAGAGATTCCCTAGTTTGAGATCACGATGGATTACTTGGTGCGTATGCATGTAGTGGCAAGCGCCGATGAGCTGAACCATGAAGAACCGCGCTTCAGGCTCTGTAAACCGTCTGCGGCGCCTCAGCATGTCCATTAGAGAGCCACTGGGACAAAGTTCCAGCGTCATATAGACGTTCTCTTCATCCTCAAAACAGTCTCCGAAGCGAACGATGTTGGGGTGTTCGAGGGCACGGTGGATCTTAATCTCAGCATATAACTACGGCGCACGACCCTCGGTAAGTGAACATCAGCACGCCACACGACTGCTCACTTTTGTCTTAGCTTTCTTCGTCTTGAGTGAACTTTTTGTAACGACCTTACAGGCATAGTGTCCACCGCGGACATCCTGAACTTCATACACACGCGCGAAGCCGCCCTAACCGAGAACACGAGTCAAACGTGGAACACGCGTGGGCGTAAGACAATGCACGAATCACAGACCTCACCCAAAAATCCGATTCTCTGGAAGTGTAAAGCTCTTGTCTTATCCGTAATGACCGATGGCGGGGACGGTGGTTGTATCTTGGCATTCTGACGAGGTAGTGGTGGTGAAGATGGTTGAGGGGCCTTCTCGGTTGCCTGTGGAGGCTGTTGTACTTTCTTAGGCTGCATATCCTGACCCGCGTGATGTAGGTGGTTGACGGCGTCGGATAAAGGATTTCGACGTGCCGCAGTTGTGCCGGCAGGAGGAGGAATGGACGGAGGACGTGACTGGGCATGGGCGGACATCATAATTGTGGCCTAACACCGATTGATGTCTATTCTAAAAGTAAGTTCCTCTCGTTGAGCACAGAGTAATTCCGGTATGCATAAAAGCAAATTATATGACCTTTGAAGAAAAGAAAGAGGAGGAAACAAAGAAGCAAATCAAGAAAGAGAGTTGGCTGACTAGCGACTGGAACTTGGAAGTTGAACATTGACCAGGCGTGTTTCTTACTAATCCACGTGACCGTTCCTCTGGTGTGTCGGCTTATTAGTTTCTCATACTGTCTCATACTCAGGCTGATAATTCAATATCGATCAATCATTATAGTCCAATAGTTCTACCCGTATCAAGACAACATGTTCTATCATCTGCAACTGTATACCCTCTCGCATTCTGACTTTCTTTACCCAACTGACGAAGTAGCTTTATGATCACTCCAACACGAACTCTAACAAAGACGATCCTATCATGTCCCGTGCTTTCACGAACTTCAGTCCAGCGTCTGACCTGTCCAATGAGTCGCTTCTTTTAATAGCTTTCACGGAGGAAACCAAGTCAACAACACTAACCCTAACTTCACGAACTCGTTCAGCGTGCGTTCTTTAGAATTCAACATGCACATCATGATAATGTCGACTCCATGCATGCGGAGGCTTCCTGCGCCCCAGTTTGAAAGTAGAGGTTCAGGCGCCTTATGGAGTATAGCGAGGATTTATTAATTGCGAAGATCAAAGGATAGAGCCCTGAGTCACCTGGTCAAACACTCCTTCCTGGTCTGAGACGGTTTGAATAACGGATTCATCTAAGAATCATTCCATGACAGATATAGGGCGACCATTATGTGAAATGGAAGCAATGCTTACGAATGAGTAGCCTGCTTCTAGGTTTCATGGCTTTGCGAATGTTCCGGATGATTACATCGCAATTTTCATCCGGCCAGTCGTGCAGGATGTGTCGCAGCTATGGAGATCGTCGTCGATATGAGCAAAAAAACAAGAAGGCGTAAAGGGTGCTTACGTAGTAGATGTCTTGGCCTTCGACTGGGGACTCTTTGAAGAAGTCGAAGGATATGAACTTAATTCGACCGTCCTGGACAGCTTTAGGGTTTTCTGTTTCCCAGTGCTGTTGGGTATTCTGTCGGTCCAACCGCGTATGAACGTCGTCAGGAGGGTGAACACACCTGCTGAGAGTGTTCAATGACATTGGGTAGGTCCTGTAATGTAAGTTGGAGGTGGGGGTGCAGCTTGGCCAGGTGCATCATTACAGCGCCAAGGCCTCCACCAACATCACAAACGGTTGTCCCTGAGGCGAGGGTCCGCCAAGGATATACTACATCACATGACCCTAGGTTTCGGTTTTCAGCCATCAATCGCACAATTAATGTACTCACCTGTTGCAACTGCATTAGGGTTACTGACATGGTTGTAGCCGATCATTGCGGTATCGAACCTCTGCCGGGGAAGATCACCATGAAATTGTTTTATATATCGGGAGCAGTGAAAATCCTTACCGCACTTTCTTTCGGCTGTGCATTTGATATTGATCAGACAGTATCGATTTGACGCCAAGCATCCACGTACATGTCTGGCATACCAGTCAAACACCGACTTATTCTCTCCGAGCTCCTCCTTATACACATACGCAAAAGGAGCGTGCTCCATCTTGTTCGAGGGACCGTGTTCAGCATCGACCAACGTGTCATACAGCTTGCCGAAGACGGGATTGCACTCGCCAGCCCAGTGTCCAAGGAGCGAGCTGATCGGATGATCAGAAGCAAGGAATAACGACAAGCGATTATTAGCAAAGACATCGTTCGCAACTGACCGCACGTCGTGAGGACTTTCGTAAAACTGACAGGATGACAACAGGCGTTACCTTCTTTATACACATGCTTCACCGATAAAATTCGTAGTACCCTTGCCATCTTACCGCTCTCGATGCCAGTCATTTCGGAGATCTGGTTTACATGAAGACCATCAGGATGGTCCTTCAGAATATCAGTGGCCTTGGAGTTGACAGCGACGTTGATGGCGGCAACCTCCGTGCTGCTCATAGAATGCTAAGCATCGTCAAGCTCAATATAACAAATGTAGGCACGTAGGCGGAATCCCATACGTTGATTAGCGTGAGTCCAGGATGGCTCAATGTTGCACATAACTGATAGCAGGCAGCCTCCAAGGTGCGTGCCGCCCTCCTGAGGTTCAAAGAAGCAGATTCCATGTCAGCAGGATGGGGCGCATCGGAAGACAGAGAAGGTATGTCATAGCCAGCTTGTTGATACTCTGCAACTGCGTCTCTCGTTGCACTGCAGATCAACTGGAGAAGGGCATCAATCGTGGCCGCAGGGGTAGTTTCGTTCTTCAACATCGTTGCGGGGTTTATTAACTTTCGGCACCGCATATCCCTGTTGCCTTATAACACCAACAATCTAATTTGTGCTCCGGAGACTCGGTAATGATAACAGTCAGATGATTGATCTCCTGAAATTTTGGGTTCCAGACGAAAAAATAGGTGACCAGAAGGGTCTAAAGGCCGTTGCAAAAACGGTCGGATCCTTCTGGAAAGGATTGCTTTCCGAGTCGTCGGACAGAACTCCTGACTCAAAGAACGCGTCGGACCCTGCAGGACTGTTTCACCTGGGCACGTGACCACCCTGAGTATTTCAATGAAAATTAGTTTCCACCGTGGGCAGACGGAAAAGTGACCTTGGATTCCCACCCAAAGGTTTCTCGTTTTTGCCATTAGGTACCCTCAAAGTTGACGCATTTGAAAAATGTGGCCTTCGCATTTGGGCTCCGTATTTCTCAAATGCGGCCAAAAAAACTTCAGAGACCCAGGCTAAATGCGACGCATTTCGCGCATTTCTGTCATGCATTGCCAAAAATGGATCCATAGGTGGCTGAAATCACGATCTCAAGTGTTTCATTACTGTCGACAAACATGCTTCAAACACCCTTGCACGAACGATTCAGAAGGACTTATATCTTCTTCATATTACTGCGGGACCTTCTGACCCCTCTAAATGATCTTGAAGAGCTGTGCAACCAGTTTGACCTAAATATGTGAATTCTTCAGGAAACAAGGACTAGGCACTACCTTCGAGGTCTCCCCGGTACTCAAACTTGGCAATACCGACTTGGATTGGGAATATGCACAATGTTCGAGACTTGTGAGCCTTCTTAAAAGGGCACTTTCCATCTTTGTCCTTCCGTTTGCCCATGAAATAGGGGGTGAGAATGTACAAGTGTGTCGACAAGTGAATGCAAACAGATGTAGCCACAACTGGTCACACACTGTCACGAATGCGAAACGAAATGCGACTCTTGCGCCACAGCCCTCGCATTTGAGAAATGCGGAGCCCAAATGCGAAGGCCGCATTCTTCAAATGCGTCGACTTCGAGAGTACCTATTACTTGGTGCCTACAATATGGCCCACACATTGTGTGCCACCACCACAGCGCTGCGGATGCTTGGGCGATGGATGTACGCTGGTGTCTCCCTATCATCTGCTGCCGTTGCGTCAAGTGTGCTCAGCGGGCCAAGGGCAATGACAGTATGTGGCCTCGTGATGCACTCGCAGCGCCTGCAGTAGAGGCTGAGTATACTTGCCGAGGTTGAAGATAGTCGGGGGTGGGCAGGGGTGAGGCCAGATGCTGCCCGTGTACAATGAGCACAAAGCGAGCACTTGATGGGCTCGTTTGTACTGCTGGTGATGACACGTGCGCATCGTCCTGGAGGAAGGGTGAGAGGAAGGAACGGCCCCGCACACACAGGGCATGAATCGAACACACTGGTACTCATTTCGCGTCCTGTGTACTTTAAGAAGATGAGACCAGTTGCGATGGGCGCGCAGGGGCCGATATATAGTGGGGGGATGCATCGTGGGAGACTAGTGGTGCAGGGGCAAAACAAGCACACCATGTACTCGTTTTGCGTCCTGCAAGCAACGGGAACAGATGGTGGGGGTGGTTGGGACAAAGGTGGCAAATGGGTGCTAGTGAACAGGCAAACGTGTGCACACATGACACAAATCGAGCACGCTGGTGCTCGTTTTGTGTCGTATGTGCTACAGGAACGGATGGCGGTGGCGAGGCCGGGAGGGCCCTGTGTGCAAAGAGAGGGAGAGTAGTGGTGGTGGGGGAGGGAGATGAGGTGAGGTGGGATGAAGCAGGGAGAAGGCTAACCACTCCTCGAGTCTGGCGCTGGCAGCGCCACATATTCCACCGCCGCCATCATCGTCGTTGCGCGTTGCTGTCGTGCAGTGCTATAGGTGGATGTTAAGGTGTATGGCAGGGCGGGATTGCGAATTGGGGGGTTAGGGCACGTGACCAAACGGCCCGTAAATCGGTTGCGAAACAGTGGACCTAAAACGGTGGGGTGTGGCACAGTTGCCCTTTCGGTGACCAGCATCTTCTTTTCATTTGGAATTAGATACTACTTGTATTACTTTATATTTGATATTATGAATGTGTACTTTACTAGTAAAACCTTGCATGAGACCTAGCGGCACAGGGAAGACACTGGCACAGGATATAAAAGATAAAAAAAGACAGGTAAGGACGCCTTTCTGCAATAGTATGTCGCCATTTGAATTGCAGCTTGAGGTCGGTCGCGGGAACAGGGGCAACGCAGCGATGGTGGTAGCAGTGGCAGGGGAGGCAGCGGCGGTGGGGGCGGCGGGCTAAGGGTCGAGTAGTGCTGTCGGCAGCCACAAAGGGAGAGTAAGGATGGGGCCAGGCAAGTGCCGACGGCCGACATGCATGTACGACATATGGAACAATCATGCTGGTACTCGTTTCATGTTGCCTGCATGCCCCACTTGCTGATGCTATGATCTAGGTAACTCGAGGGACATTGAGTAGGTGATGGCCACTGAAAGTGTGGGCGCGGGCTGCGCGCGAGGGAAAACGCTAGTGACCGACACGCACCACAGGCGAAGGTGGTGGGTGGGTGAGTCGTCGACAATAAGGAACGGCCAGCGGGCAGAGGCAGACATACACAAGAGACACGGTACGAAAAGCTCGTTCCGTGCATCGTTGTCCATGCCCGCCCGCTGCAGCCTGGGGGTGCACAGCAGGCGTGAAACAAGCACACGCGGTGCTTGCTTTGTGTCCCTGGTGCACGCAGGTAAGGTGATTAGTGAGGCTGCAGCGACAGGGAACAGCGTGCGGGCAGGCGGGTAAGGCGGAGGTCCCAGCGATCTCACAGCAGTGGCAGCGCACCTGCTCTTCATCCAGCACTGGACCAGCAGAGACCCAGAGATGGAAGGTGGTGGTCAGTACTAGGCAGCAGCGGGTAAGGGTGCAGCGAAGGGCTGCTGCTGCCGCTGGTGGTGGACATCGGTGATGTGGGTTGCGGCTGCAGAATGCGGTCCCAGGGACACCCTTGGCAAAGTTGGAATTTTAGGGGCCCACCTTCGGGGGATTGAACCACTCGAGACAAATTTGAAACGAATTTGATCGTGGGATGATTATTGTAAGGTGTGAGTGTGACTGGCCCCCATGTGACTGGCCCCATGTGACTGACGCGTCTTGACGCGTGTGTGAGGGAGAGACAACTTGAAGCTTGACGGCAACCACAACCACACCGCTCACAATTGCCATGCCAGGCTTCGACCTACAAGATGAACTTCAATCTCTGCAGGACATTGATAATTACAACATCGAAAATGAACATGACATCGGTTCAATGGACATCCGCGCTATTGCCACCCTTCTTGAAGGTGTGTCTTAAGTTCTCGTACTGAGTGCCCTGACTGATAATCACCTGCAGAGGCGGTTGGTGCCGTGGCCGAGTCATCCGACGCTATTATTGAACCTCTCATATTCGACATTTATCGAAGCCTCATACGACATGCCGAGGCATTATCTGGTCCGCTCATGAACAAATTATTGGATGCCCTTTCCTCAGGCCTCGCCGCGCATGTTGATTCCACTTTACGCGACGTCGAGCAGGAGGATCAACAGACTTATGCTGTGCACAGGCAGCCTCTCGAGATGTATGCTTTCCTTCTTAATTGGTTCGTCGCCGTTGCGGAAAAGTCCAAGGCAGCCGCGGAAGAGGATACTCCCACTGCAGTACCTGCCCGGGGTCGCCGCGGTAAGGCTGGTAGAGGCGCGGGTGGCAGACATGGTGCCCGGGCACGAGAAAAGGAGTGGTCATGGGTAGACCAAATTCCTGCGACCTTGACTTTGATCAGTAAGGTGCTCAGACTGAAGACGCATAAGCTGTGGACAACTACTGCAGAACGGGACACCTTCGTTGGGTCAGTATGTTCTCTGAAATTCTGAGACTGTCGGCCTGCATCCGGTGCAGACGAACTGTAGGATCACTATAATTATTGCCGGCGATTAAAGCCATAATAGCTTTGACCATAATTGCTTTCGGTGGGCATCTTATGCTTAACTCATCTCGTCCTTAGGTGCATCACACGACCTGCATACCACATAACTGAGAACGAGCAGTACATGAAGTCGCAGCCTATCAAGCTAGGAACATACAAAGTCATTTGTTTGGCCGTCAAGCACCACGGGCACGCACTGGCCGCACAGATCAGTATCATGCAATCACTGCAGTACTATGAGCATTTGTCGGAGCCGATGGCGGAGTGTCTGACGGTGCTGGCAAAAGAATTCGACCATGCCCAGCTGGGCGACGAGATATTGCGTGAGATTGCTTCGAAAAGCTTCAGCGCACAGGATACCAGGGGCCCTCGAGCATTCTCCAAGTTTCTCATCCGATTTGCTGAGCTAGCGCCACGAGCGGTGTTAAAGCAGATCAGTTTGCTTCTGGCACACTTGGACTCAGAGGTGAGTTCATCACTAAGCAAAAACTTGCCGTTTACAATTCTTCACTAGTCATATCCCATGCGGATGGCGATGGTCGAGATCATAGGCGCTCTTATCAGCGAGCTAGCACTGTCGTCAGATCTGACAACCGATGCGGCCCAAACGCAGAAGCAGCTGAACGGGCTGTACGACCTATTGTTAGAACGCATGCTTGACTTGTCGTCATATGTGCGTACAAAGGTAGTCACGGTTCTGGCAAGACTGTGCGACCTGTCGGTGAAGTTCCCGAAGCAACGGTTGGCAATCACTCGTGTGGCTGTCGGCGCGTTGGAAGACAAAGGTGCGAGTGTGCGACGAGCAGCGGCTGCATTACTTGTGCGCCTCATTGTGACTCACCCTTACGGTCTGATGCATGGTGGCCTGCTCAAGCTTCGAGAATGGGAAGAACGGTACAAGGACGTGGTGAAGGAACTGGAGAAGATCGAGCGAACAGTAGAGAAGGCGGTCGGAGGAGAGGGTGTCGCGGACGAAGGCGAAGAAAGCGAAGACGCAGACAACCCGGCAAAGGGTGAGGAGGAGGGTGGTGATGACGACGGCAGTGACAACGAGGAAAGGAACGGTGTCGAGAAGGAGGTGACATCACCCAAAAATGGCCGAAAGCGGTTTGTGGCCCTCCGTTTTGTCAATTCTTGCGTTGGTCAATAACTTCATTAGGGCGCGACGAAGACGAATGGAGGACTCGGACGATGCGATGGAAGTCGATGATGACGGGGAACAGAACACCAACGAAGAGGACGAGCAAATGGACGTCGATGGCGATGAAAACGAGGCGGAATCTCAATCTGCTAAGCAGAAGGAGAAAAAGAACAAGTCGCGGACTGAACTTGACATCGCGGCCCTCACGAGCGAGCAGGCAGCGCTTGCCGCTTTGGAGAGCAACCAATTGTTGCACCTCAGGCTGCGGAAGCGGTACTACGCCGAAGCCTTAAATTTCATACGGCAAATTGATGGCGCGATGGGGACCCTCAGCCAGTTGCTTGGATCGACGAACAAGGCGGAAGTGTTGGAGTCGATGGAATTCTTCCGAGTAGCCTTCGAATATCAGTTTGATAGTGCAGAGGTTAGTTGTTCCTTGTCTTAACTGCAAAGCGCGCTATCTGAACCGCCCACACAACCTAACAGCAAGGTATTAAAAAGATGCTTCATTTAATCTGGTCAAAAGACAACAATTCAATGTCGGAAGACGGCAAAGAGCTGAAAGGTGTCCGCTCCCGGGTCTTGGAGACGTACAGGAGCTTGTACTTCGAAGCTTTACCAAACCAGGAGCCGAAATCGCAAGTCCCTCGTATTACAAAAAACATGATTGAGTAGGCGTGGCTATACTCGCTCGTTCTTGAAAACTCATGAGAGCTGGCGCAGGTTGACGTACGATGCTACTCTGGCAGAGCTCACAAGCTTGGAAGAAATGATGCGCTACATGATGGAAGACGGACAGATACATGGAGATGTCATCGCAAGGCTATGGCAAGTCTATAGTAAGCTTCTTTATAATCGGAAGTCTTGGTGTCTTGGGAGCCATGGTACTAATATGAAATTGTTCCGAAGGTCACGATAGACCTCTGCCAAAGCAGCAACGTCGTGGCGCAATAATCATATTAGGAATGTTAGCATTGGCCAAGCGGAGCGTGGTCACGGATAGAGTTGATACTCTCCTAAAAGTTGGGTTGGGTCCATTCGGCAAAGTAAGTGCTGTGGCGTCCATTCTCAATAATGAATCCTACTCACAACACGCACATTAAGGCTGACCTGATCCTTGCCAAATATACTTGTGTCGCTTTGCAAAGGCTAAACGGCAGTGCGAAGAAGATCAAAGGTATATGTTTCTTGATCTTGATATATGTTTACTAATATGATGAAACAGGCTCCCTATTGGACAAGACCATGCGTATAGATATGGATAGTCCTATTTTTCGCAAACTTCAAGACGCTATTGAGTATCCTTGCCGTTCCCGCGACTGGTTCGCCATGGCCGAGCAGGCTATTAACACTGTCTATGCTCTCGCCGAACGACCAGATATTCTGGCTGATAAGCTCGTCAAGAATTTGTCTAGGCGGGTGTTTAGTCGACAGCCAAAGACTGTTCCAGTGGCAGAGGAGCCACCAAAGACCTCGGATGCCATGGATGAAGACATATGTGTTGACAGCACTGAAGGCGCCTTGGTCTCAACAAATGCTTCACAACGGCAGGATATTTCGGTATCACCGGACGTCTCGCGCCAGGAGGGCAACGCAAAAGATACTGGTGACGCTTTTGAGCTTAGCCAGCTGCTCTTCATCGTGGGACATGTAGCCATCAAGCACATCGTCTATCTTGAGCTCGTCGAAAGGGAGTGGAAGCGACAGAAGCACGAAAAGGAACTAGGTACAGTTTTCTATCCTCCTGATTCGAATCGACCGTTGAAAGCACCTCAGCGGAGAGTTTGGCTCTTGGCAAGAATGATGCGAACAAGTCCATTAAGGATGGCGAAGAGCTAGACCAGGTCGCTGGCAACGCTGAGGATGAAATAGGAGACCGGATAGCTTCAGTCCGTGAACACGAGCTTCTGTACGGGCCAGATTCACTCTTGGCGGTCTATGGGCCTTTACTCGTGCACATCTGTGGTAGCCCACACAGGTTTAAGGTAAGTCTAACTTACACCGCCCGCCCCGCATGGTTTAATCCTATTGCTGGCACAGAATAGCACTTTGCGGCAATCTGCCACGCTGTCGTTCAGCAAGTTCTTATGTGTAAGCTCACAGTTCTGCGACCAGCACCACCGGCTCCTATTTAAGATTCTGGAGACATCGAAAGACCCAAATATCAGGAGTAACATCGTCATTGCACTTGGAGACGTAGCTGTCTCCTTCAGTAGTATCATTGACGAGAATAGCCATGAGCTGTATAAGGGTCTATCAGACACAGACCTTGTGGTCAAGAAAAATACGCTCATGGTACTCACACACCTGATCCTCAATGGCATGATTAAGGTCAAGGGTCAACTTGGTGAGATGGCCAAGTGTCTTGAAGACGTTGATCCACATATCGCGGACCTCGCGAAGCTGTTCTTCACCGAGTTGTCGACGAAGGACAACGCGATCTACAACAACCTGCCCGATGGTATGAATTTCCAGTTTCGTAGTACATATACGCGTGCTCAGACCTCTGTGCAGTCATCAGCCATCTTTCCGTCGGAGAACATGCGGTGGAGGAAGAGGTATTCCAGAGCACTATGCGGTATATCTTTACGTTCATTGAAAAGGTACTTTTTTGTTCTCATCATACTTGCCCACCTCACCCTGTATCCGTGTTGCTCCAGGAAAAGCAGGCGGAAAATATCGTCGAGAAGCTGTGCCAGCGGTTCCGCATGTGCGAGGAGCCCCGCCAGTGGCGCGATATTGCGTTCTGCCTATCGCTGCTACCGTTTAAGTCCGAACGCTCTGTGAAGAAGCTCATCGAGGGTTTGCAGCACTATCGCGACAAGCTGCACGAGGAGGGTGTGTATTCCCGGTTCCAGGAGATCCTTGTCAAGGTATGTCCCTATCGTTGCGGGCTTTACATGCAAGCAGCCAATCGACTCACACTACCCGTGAAACCCGGCCAGGCTCGCCAAAACAAGTCTGCGAATAAACCAGACTCGGAGCTCAACGAGTTTGAGACGGTACGGTTTACATTTCATTCTTAGTCATAAAGCCGGAAATTGACATTCTAGTGTACGTCCGCCGCGACAAACTAGATATTGGAAGAGAACAAACGGCAGGGCGAGGATGACCAGGCGTTCGAGAAGCGCGTTGAGGGCAAGAAGGCGGCGGCGAAAAAGCGCGCCACTCGACGTAGTAAGTCCACGGTTTTCTTCGTTACGTGCACTACCTTCACCACGAAGCATGTATGTACCCAGCTGTACGCAAGAAGGCTGTGCAAGTCGAAGAACCGGACTCTGATTAAGGCGCGCGCGGCCGGAGTGTATCGCTAGCGGGACAAGAGCGGCTGAGCGGCTGAGCATGACCTACTCTCCTACCAACTATCGATGTATCAGCACATGTACTACTTAACAGCAGAGCGGCAAGATATGTGATAACTTAATGGGAAGCATACGAACTGACAGCAACTAGATGAAACGATCTAATACTGCGAATGTGTGGGTGCATAGGTGGATAAATGAGTGTGTGTGAGGTGCGTACGAGGACGAATAAAGCACATGGATAAATGTGGCAGGAAAGAATTGCGGGTTAGAATAAAGAAGGTGGGCTCACGCAGCCGTGAGGTGGGGCGGTATGAAATAAGCAAAGAGGACAGATACCAAGCAACAGCAGTGGAATGGTGTGGGTTCGCCAGCCCAAGACGAAGGGTATGGATAACGATATTGTCAAAGACAGAGAAAAAACGCAGGTACCCTCCGCGGCTGAATCCATCCACATAAAGTAAATAAAAGCGAGAACAATGAAAACGCTGGTATGCTAACGTGAGTAAGATATGCGACTACAGAACACCAGTCCGCTGCAACAATGACCGACAGATCCAATCCGTCCGTGAATGACCAAGTCAAGAATGAATTGAGAAGATAGAATCACCGTAAAGAGAGAATAAAGATGATGGGGAGCCACAAACTTAGTGAACGAAAACCAGGTACAGACAGAGAAAGAGCTCTACTCCGCTTTGAATTTCTCACCACCACCGCCACCACGCATGATCGCCTTCATGAACGAAAAAAATCGATCTGCATACTCGACGGGATCAACAGGGCTAATTTTGTGCTGTGAAACGGATGAGCATGTTTGCCAAGCCAAAGCAAGTGCAGATAGTGCACGCACTCGATCGGCAGAAAGCCCCTTCCAAAAGTGTTCGACCTTCTTGAAAATGCTGTACGGCGTGAGGATGTCTATAACCCCAAGGTAATAGATCATGTCTGTCGACTCATTTTGCTCATCCGTAGCGATCAATCCGCCATCGTCCTGGTAGAACCAAAAATGTTGCCGGTCTCCCGAGTCCTGTTCAGGTAGCTGCTCCGCGCCATCACCAAAGCCCTTTAAGTCTGACGAACGCATCGCCCGCCGCATGGCCACTACCTCGGGCGATGTGCTCTTCACTTGAGTTGGCTTCCGCCTCATCCGAGGCATCTCCGGCTATAAAAGATTAGTCAAGATACAACACTAGACAACAACAGCCGAGTACACACCGAGAACACCTTGAGCGTGTTGCGTCGCAGATTGTCGCGGTTCCCTCGTCGCATGTTGTGAATGCCAACTAGCAAACTGTAATCCATCACCCACAGTGTCTTGAGAAACTCAGAATCCCGCCGAAGTTGCTCCGTCAGCAGAGCCCTTTTCTCAGGTCCAATCTCTAGCACCTTGCCACGATCAATCCAATTCACATCCTTCAGCACTGCGCGAGGTTTCTGCTGTGCCCGGTCTTCTGGGTACAGCCTCCCAACGGTACTCCCCTTTAAGTCGTACGTCTCATGTATATCCTTGTGTGCCGGGAACAAATTGTTCATGATCACAAAGTGTATCTTCCGCCCCCGCGGCAGCTTCACTCGGTGCAGACCATAAAACCGCGACAGTAGCGTGTGGGGATTGTCTTTGACATGCTGGTAATACTTCATCAGGATCGAACGCAAGTACTTGTGTTCCGAGTGGTGGATCGTTTTGATGATGAACCGGTAGTCGCGCGAAAAGTAGAAGAACGAGCCAGACTTGCCCGGAGAGCCAAGCTCCGACAGGATGTACTTAGCTGTCAGCGACAGCAGATAGTCTGCAGGGTCCAAGTGGAATGAGTCCTCACGCAGTTCACGGAATACCCAGGGCGCATAGTCCTTGAATTTAAAGTCGTACTTGGCCGATGGTGTCAGTTCATTGCCGATACTTTGAATGCGATCAACTAAGGCCACGATACGAGCAAAAGAAATTTGTCGTACATATCAAACGAATACTTGTGACGTGCCGTAAAATCTTCGTCCGTCAGCGTACGCTTGATCTTGGCTTGGCAACGCGAAACCTACAATAGGAAAGGAATCTTAGCCTGGTCGGAGCACTGTGTCTCATGAAAGCCGCTCACTGCTATGCGGATGCCCGTAAGCATGTTGTACATGAGGACATAGTTCACGTGATCCTCGCCAATGAGGTTGCCAACCAGCACCTTGGTCTCCTCGTCGCGAGGCCGTGGTTGCGTGAGAGCTGCTTCTGCTTCCTGTTGAGCCTTGACACGCTTAGACTGGCGCTCTCGTCGAATCTGTTCTGCCTGTTGCTCGATGTCGGACGCAAGCTCACCTGGACCGGCGGGAAATGTAAACAGCGTACTCTGACCTCGAAGAGGCACCCCCCGGGCGCCCTTTGATATAGCTGCTGCTACGCCAGGCGCAACGGGCGCAGAGCCAATCGTGTTACGGCGCGAGGGTCGACTACGAGTACCAGTTTGGCTCGGGTGATGATATCCGTCAGACTGGTGGGCCGGGGTGCCGCGGGAGGAGGCCAGGGAAGGGGTGGGGTGGTCGTCTAAGAAAGGTGTCGACCCGCACGCCTCCGTGGTAATGGCCGTGGCGGGTGTCGTGTTGCCAGAGTGAATCGAATGTGGGGTGTAAGGGCTGGCCGTAGGGATAGAGGGGGATTGTCGGTGGTGTGACAGCCTGACTTCGGTGTAGGCCCGGGTAAGGGATAGGGACGAGGGCCCAGGGGCAGGGTCTGTACCAGGAAGGGGAAATGGATGAAAGCGACGAATCGAGCGCGGGCCATCATCGCTGTCCACATCGACTGTGTGGATATCATCATGGCCAACGAAATGTTCCTCGCTGGCAGGAGGGGAAGGAGGAGGGGGTCCGTGCGCCGAGCCGTCTGGAAAGTTGTCAAGGTGGTCGTCGCTAGAGACGACACGGATGAATGGCTCGCTGCGCTTGTGAACACCCGACTGAAGCTGGATATGTTCGTCGGCGACCTTGATGATGTGTACCTCCTGGGCCGTGGATGTACTCTCACCGACATGCCCATCAAGTCGAGGTGAAGGGTGAGCACTTGTCATTGCCACTGCAGCAGTCGACTTGAGTGTGTTCAGAGAGGTAGGAGAAGAAGAAAGAAGGCTCTGTCTCTCTGGAGAAGGTGAGCTGGCGACCAGAACAGCCATTACAAGCAAGTTAGAGAGCGTGTCTTCCGAGCCAGGATGGCAGAGAGGGAGAGGAAGGTAGTGGTCGTCGTCGTCGGCGTTGACGAAAAGAAAGAAACAGGAGTTGAAGAGACAGCGGCCGACTCTCTCACGCTCGAGACACTTTCCCATCAGTTCATTTATTTCCTCCATCATTCATCTTACTCAATCCGCCGACCGCTGGGCCTCGATGAAATTACTGCTACAGCTAACTTATGCCATATGTGTGCGTGCCGTCAGCCCCTCACCAGTAAGAACGTCCTGGAAACTATCTATTGAGTATGCGTACACGGTAAAAATGTGGCCGCTTCACAAGTAGAACGGAATCCCATAAACAACAGGCGAGGCCCCCGTTAGATACTTCAGCTTGCACACCTCTCGTGCCTGGGCAACGGCTGTCACAATGGACACTGAGTCCTCCTTCCGCTGGCCACTCGCAATGCTATCAAGATGTATGCCATTGAACACAGCCTGAGAGAACTTGTCAATGTCGCGGTCCGTCACATCCCAGAGATTCGCAACCAGCGTCGGGCTGCGGAGCCGCTTTGCATCAGCCAACTTCATCATGTCATAGATGTTGTGAGATGAAGGGATGAAGATGCGCCACTCACCAGCCTGCCAACATGTAATGATATGGCGTTCCCGTCCGGTCAAACTCGCCCATCTCCCGAAGCAGCCCTGACGAGCATCCCCATAGCATGGTTGCCGCGCAATTTTGTAGGTGGCGGATCTTGTGCGACCGCACGTACTGCTCTCCTCCACCATGTCCAAAATATCTGCCCACAGCACAACCTATCAGCTTACCGTACCATTGATTAGATGCTGACAGACACGCACATGACCAAATCTTTCTGTAATAGTGCGTTCAGCACTTCCTGCTCGCTCGGTGGCCGCCCTACAACGCCTTCCCACCCGAATGTTCGCATCTCCTCCACCCATCCTCTGAATCGCCCTTCTGTACCGCCAAGGTCTCCACTAGGGTTCAACATATAGTACACGCTTCGGGGATTCACCGTCACGCGGTCAACTGGTACACTCCTCTCAGTATCACGTACACAGCGTTCAAATTCAAGCCGGTCGAGCAGGAAGTCGATGCTCGGGATACGGCTTATACTCCGGCCTCGCAATACCGGTATAGATTCCCAGGGAATTCCTTGCACATGACGGTCGAGCACGAGGAACAGGTGTGCATCCAGCTGCGTCGGCGCACTGCGTGTCTGTGCTGCGTGGTCTTCCAGTGCTGCTCGGAGATCCACAACGACCTGGTCGACGTCTACCTCGGCAATTGCAACTTGCACTCCATGTAATTGATACAGGTCCAATATGAAGTAAACAAGGTCTTCGAGTTCTTCATTACGACATTTGGGTGATAGTGTTGCAAAGCATTCTAGGAGCGCATCGTCTAGACGGATGGGCGTCGTCTGACCTTTGTCCTGTGATACTAAACCCCGCTTGAATACTCTGTCGAGTTGATTGCGTAGACCTGCAAGGGCATCCGATGATGCGTCCTTAGTGTCATTGAAAATCGTCTACGGCTCCGTTAGCCATACTGATATGGAGGGTGAAGGGCACGAAAGATTTCTGATACCTTAAATGCGCCAAACCAGCAAAACTCAATGTTCTCAAGCAATTCTTTGAGACGTCTGTCCAGTGCTGCGCGGTCCGCCCACCACCGGATTCTGCCTTGTTTGTCGTTTTTGACATGTATCGCCTGCTTTGTACCCTCGTCACTCAGCCGCACAATCTCATGCAGCTCATCCAGGGCATCCCTGAAAGTGAGATGCTCTTCGTCGTCACCGCCTTCTCTGCGCCCTTTCAATGGCAGGCAGAAAGTCAGAGGCGACTGCCGCGGCTGCTGACGTGTCACAAACATCGTATTCTTGTCGTCTGTGACACGAATGCTCACGATCGTCCAATGGTGCGGTAGACCATCTGCTTTTGACTGAAATAAATTGCCTGAGGTCATTGATTGAGCGCGGTACTTCTCCTGCACCGATTCCCAGTACTTCTGAATTTTGAGGTTGACTATATCTCCGCTGTCGTCATCTGAGTCAAAGCTAGCATCCAGTGTGGTCGGCTTTCGCGGCAGTTTGGCAGGAAGAGGTGTTCCATTACTTGTGATCAAGGGCCATTTTAAGTCATCTGGCGTACGCTGACAAGCGAACTTATTCTCAATCACTTCAAGGATTTCGCGCTGTAGGGTGATGGAGGTGGAGACATCTGTGTTGACTGTGATCAGTAAGACATTCAAAGTATGATGACAAAAATGATTTTACCAAGAAGGTTGGCCACGAGGGTCGCTATTTCGCGCTCTGAACTCCCCAGTGACGCCTGGAATGTGCACACCAAGGCAAGTGAACTTGCTGCGTCGCGTACTTGTGCCACCTTTCCGCGATGCGCAGTCGTTGCTAGGTTTGACCATAAGAGCTTCTCGGCTTCATTGAGGGTGGCCAGGATGTCTTGAGTGGACGTTGTCAATGGAGACTTGTTTCCAGACATGCCCATTGGTATTGTGACAACTGCACGCAGACTCCTGAGCGTTGCAATCACACATTAGATCAAGGATTACTCACTGGACTCGTTGAGACTACTGAGTAACATATCTTCACGGAACCGATCGTAAACGTCGTGAAGGGTCAATTTCCCCAATAGGAGGTTCTCTTCAGCCTAAAATCCCATAGTGGCATCAGACGGATGTTTTTACAGACGAAAATGGAGGGAATTGACTTTGGTGTCATCAGAAGAGGGAAGAGACAATAACTTCTGCAAGAGATCTTTGTACTTATCGTCGACATCATCCCGTAACAGCCAGACTTCATAAAATCAGTCTTATAATATCTCAGCCCACGTCAATACGTACTATGTTTGCGCAAAATCGCTGATAGCAGAGCGGGAACGAGTGTCTCCTCTGCTGCCTTTTGCTGCGGGGATACGTGAGGTCGGAGACTAGCTCGCCTAGTGGTCACGACAATCAAATATGAAGCTTTGATGACAAAAGACCGTCGAAAATGGCTAACCTTGCTTCAGTATAATCCCACACAGCGAAAACCTTGTTCAATTCTTCAAGACTCGTAACCGCCTCGGAGAACAACTGTCCAGCGTCCTTATCTTTCAGGCTTAATTGGTTGTATTGACCGTACAGCTTGCGGACTTCCGCCATATACGGCCCTACCATGCCTTTCACGGTCTCCGTCGCTGTGACAAGATTCTCATATCCCTCCTCAAGTTGGCCAAGATCCATTTTCATTTCTCCCTTCATAAACAGAGCATGGCACAGTATTGCAGGGGCATTGATAGCTTCTGCGAGATCGTGCGCCTGCTGAGCGAAGTACTCAGCCTCGCGAACTGAACCGCGACACGAGTACGCGCGAGTGAGAGCAAACAGTGTCGCAAGGAGGCCTTCTGCTACACGCCATTCCAAACCGTTCAATGAACTTTTGGGTTGTACGACTTTTGCCCTCGGTCCTAAACCCGCGCTTGACGAGGTATCTGACTCAACCACAGGCAGAGCGTTCTTCAAGCTCGTCATGTCAAAAGGATTCGATGACTCCAGCATATTCTTAGAGGAAGCAGGAGGACCCAGTCTCTCAAGAGTGTTCATAGCGCGGTTCCATAGACGCAGGGATTGCAGCAAGCCAGCAATGGACGCAGCTGGATCATCCTATAGCCTGGAGTCAGACCACGAATAGTGATTATACGTAGGTAGCACTAACCCTGGACATCTGAATTCCCGCAAACGCCATCGAAGCCGATGCCGCAAGCCCAAGGCCATGTACGCGCATCCGTACCCGCTCAATAGTCGGCAGGTTTTTCTCATCGGTATCTATAGCATTTGATAAAGCGACAGCTTCGCAGTAGATGCTTGAGCTATGTGAAGCGTTAATAAGATTGCGTAGTCATACGGGACATCGGCATACCTTTGAAGTAAATTCCCGACGGCAGCGATGGATTCAGCGTGTCTCAGCAGGAAAAGAACGTGTTCTTTGTCCGAAATTGCTCGATCCTTGATGAATGCCAACGTGCTGCGATATATAGCGCTAGCAGTCCTAGTTTTGCCTAGCTTCACATATTCGTGAGCTAGATCGACAGAAGACGTGATGTAGTCTTTCGTAACACCTTAGTCACCACGGAAAGACAATGTGAATAACGACCGACTTACCGCTGTCTGCTATGCCCTTGCAGCGCTCGCATACTCGTCTCACGATATGCAAGAGCTGCACTTTTAAAACTATGTTCCCGAGCATCTCCAGAAGATGTATGTTCATTCCTATTAGCTAATATTTGTTTTGACCAATTTCAAAGATACAGCAGGAGGGACTTACTCATGACACCGACGAACTTGTCGATATCGTCTGGAACAGGAGGGTTATTGTCAAGGCTTGGTGCCTGCTGCGACAGACTTCGTTCTTTGACATTCTCGGATATACGCCGATGTGGTTGTGGCGTCACAGCCGTCTTGACAGTTCTCGGAGGCCTGGTTCTGGTCGAGGCAGTTCCAGCACGGTTAGGTGTACTTCTGGTTTGGCCTCTTCTGGTCGCGGTTGGCGGCTTTGACGAATTCTTTATAGGTGAATTTGTGGTCCCTGCAAGGAAATAGGGCTTGAGGATGCGACACGCCTCTTCCACATGTTTGACGACTAGCTCTCTCTGTTGGGGATCGTGTCTACGATGTGTGTGCAAGGCCAGCCAAAAAGAAGCGGCTGCCCTGTATTGAGGTCGGAAGTGTTCGAGGCCAGCGTCTTGTCCGAGCGCCTGCGCAAGACTAATGAGCCGTCCAGGCCAATTATAAGGTGACAAAACTGCACACACCTCGGTCTCGAGTAATTGTTTTATTTCCTGGCCCTGTTGCTCAGACCTCTCAGCTGAGAATGACGATTGTTCCTCACTACAATAAAATGCAAGCTCTAGGCACTTGAGAAGGACGCCTGCTCGTCTGATAGGTCGGAGCTGCGCGTCGTAAGTGAAGAGGGCATCAGAGAGCAATGCTGGCAAGATACCCCGCACGCCATCCTTCCAACGGCTGCCATTTAGGCTTTGGATCTGCCTTTCGAGAATGGCGCCGACGATGCATGGTTGTTCTTCTCCCGTGCAGACTGCACCCAACTTGAGTTTTAGGGAGACCTCGCCTGCGTCGTGCAGAAGCTCACATGTAGCGATGTACGTCAGCCGATCAATAATGGTGCCGGCTTGCTTCAGTGCTGGAGAGCTATCGAAAACTGTAGCCGGTCCAGTAGACTTGATATACTCGAAAGTGGACCGCGGCATTACGAACGACTTCACGCATTCGACGAATGCTTCGTAGGCCAGCTGGCGAATATTAATAAGACTGTCGAAAACTGAGCGAAAATCCTGACCTTCCGATCACCAATCTTGGAGTAGCACACCCCAAGCAATTCCCAACGACGCGGTAACTGCTCCCCCAACTCCCTCCAAACGTCTGATTCTTTCTGTCCCTCTTCTTGGTCTTCACCAGAGTCACGTGCCATGGCTCTTGCCTTCCTCCTCTTATCTAATGTGGACGCGAGGTTCCCAAGAACGCAGCCATGACGCAGAAATCGAACTGTAGAACCATGCTTCCCCGTTTGGTACAACGTACCTGCGATGTTATGGAATGCACCGGATGTGCAGCGAACGAAATTGGAATAGGTCCTCTCATCGACTGTGACGAGGTCCGGTATATCATCAGCAAAGTGATGACTATTGGCGAGCTCGATGTTTAACATTTGAGCGGCCCGCGAAAGAAAGTCATAAACCGCATCTTGTGACATGGGATCTGCAGCGTCCAACGTTGTACGGGCAAGGACGAAGAGAGTATCTAAGGCAGATGTGTATATGTCGGTGCTAGGCTTCTGTGTTGAGAGATGAGAACCATATCAGGACCAGTGCCAGGAGACTCACCTTGTCTAGTAAAAGGTTATACACGGCAGAAATCTCTACCAACAAATTTCTCACCAACTTCGATCTATCCGGTGCCATCGTTTTTGAAGACGAAAGCTCACTGGCAACCTTGTGTGCGGCCCGTCTGAGTCTTTCAATGGCTCGCTCAGTCTTGCTCGCAGAACGTGAAACATCGGACGAGCCAACGTCATCAGGAATTTGTGGAATGAGGCATTGATAGACTTTCAAAGTAGAGATAGCATCTTGTATGCGTCTCAAAAAGTTGTCCTTGGAGCCTAGGCGTCAATTGTCATTGTCTGTGTATTTCCATAGAATGGCGGTTCACCTACCTTCAAAGCTTTCCATGTAGTCTAATGTACCCGTTGCTTGCACAAGAGACGCATGAATCTTGGCCATTTCCAAGATTATCGATGACATGCCTGTCGAGGACTGAGCTTGTGAAAGCAAGTTCTCCGCCGGTTCTACAGGCGTCGATCGGGGTGTCTTTGTCTCCATCACAAGTTCCACTAAGGATACCGGCAGCGCTGGAAGCTTCACTGCATGCATAAGGTTTGCGATCTTATCAAGCTCCCTGATGTCTCTTCCCTATCAAGGAACGTTTAGTCTAAAGATGACAAGGACTGTACAATCATTTTACCTTCTTCGCGAAACCCATCCAATATTCACAGAAGCCAATAAATGATTTTCCAGAAAGAAATTGATTTTTGTCTTGTCGTTTTTCTGCCCCTGCTAGAACGTCAGAGAAAACGGACAAGACAAGACCAGTAGCTTCATCTTCAGACTCGCGACTTCTCGCGTTGGTTAACGACAGGGATGGTGTTGATCTTGCGAAAGTAACGCCAAACTTGACTACCTGGTCCCAGAATGCGTCCGCGTCGACAGCACTAGACGTTGTGTGCAATAAGCAGAGCAGAGCATAACGCCGCACGCGTAACGTCTCATACGGGAAATTACAAATTTGGCTCGAGGACTTTGTTAGAGCACTGTATGTGCGGGTCAATAGCGTATCTTTGTGTTTCGAAGATAATTGCGGGCAATCGGTAAGCCAGGTAAGGAGAGTCGGGGAGTCAGAGAGATCCCGCGCAAATAGTATCAAAGGATCTCCTTTGGCAGCTGATGTTTCCACTGTCAAAGAAGAGAATATGCAATATGATAGCGCAGTGACAGCATACGAAAGATATGTTGTGATGAGTACTAAAGAGCCGGATTCGATGGAATGAGAGCTTGCCACTGAACGCGGTAAGGACAGAAGCGGTATGTAATCCACCAAGGAGGATGTTTTTGCAACGATATGAACCGAAGGATTCCTTAGCTTCGAACGGCGGGCAACTGGTATCGCAGGAGATCCAGTGTCAAGTTGGAACAGCCCAAGAAGATGAGGATGCATGTCAGAAAGGATGTCCAGTGCGTTCTGGTACTGTTATACCAGATCGTTAAGGTAGTCTTAGGGCCATGCTACTCGAACGCACCATCTTCAAGGCAACAAGCTTCCCTGCCACGCTCAAGGCAGCCCTTTCCACGTCTAAGACTCCGGGACTCAGCATCCGCAAGTCTGTGAGAGATTTGCGAACAGAAGTCGCCAGCATAGCTACATCATGTGGCCCGGTCGCTCCAATCGTTCTTGTCGCCGGTGCATCCGAAGATGCCTTCCATCCAGACTGTATGATGCCAGAAAGACCATGAGAAGCTGAATTTACAGCGCGCATAGCAACCATCCGCTTGTCATCCGCAGATTCTTCAACTATCCGCCTTTTCCCGGTCGATTTAGATATGGCAAGGCCCGACGTGAGTTTGTCCGCAAGCTCGCCAGGCGAAACGACATTCTGAGCCTTGGATTTATTCGCTGCAGCGGGCCTCTGGATCACAGGCATGCGACGCGTCGTCACTGGCATTGAAAGGTTTGAAAGGGGTTCGATTACAGGCTCTAATCTGTCGGAATATCAACGAAGCAGAAATTAGAAGGGTGAAGGGCAAAGGTGGCGAATGGCAGTGATTTCGGACACGGTCGACGCGAATTCGTGTCGCGTTGAGCTACTCGTGTTGATTGTGTTGAACGTTGAACGCGTAACTGGGGATAGTCATGTGATCGTACAGTGGTCATCCTACACTACTCTGACAGAGTGTCGACAAACTTGAGGCACGAATTCCACGAATGCTGTACGTATCTATTTGCCCCTGGGAGACTATCGACAGCCTTCGTCCACTAGGACAGCGAGAGGATTCACGTTAGGCATCACACATCGCTCGGACTGTATCGAAGCAATCCCGATATATTCTCGCCAGAATGCTCAGCTACCCTTTGATCTTGCTGGTTGGCACCGTACTGTGTCATTCAGTCACTGATCAAGGTGTACATTCAGAAACAGAGAAACAGCGCTGAGTTCCTGTGTGAGCACGATGAGCAAAACTTATTATTGTAGGACCAGATAGTGATCGTTGTTTGTGACTGCAAGTGGTTGGATTTCGACAGAAAGTCTGTAACATTGCGATAACACGATAATTGAATGGATGGAACGCTGGCCGCAAGGCAATAGATCATTCCCTCCACCAAGTTCAGTCAGATCGTTTCGGTCCCATCCAGAGACTGAAGTAGTCTCCCAGGAGCAGAGTAGATACGTGCAACATTCGTCCTTATGATTACATATCAAGGCATTTAAGTCCCGGAGACCATGCGATGGAATTCGGTGGTACCTCAAGGTCAGTCTTCATAGCATCCAGTTATTGTGAAAACCCGGGTCGTGAAGAGGAATAGGTCTCTCCTGCGCTACAGTATGTCCAACATGTAGTTCATGTCAAAAGTTAATATTCACCCTGCGGGAGAAGTTGCAACCCTATGTTCTTCGTTGGATCTATGGGCTGGCTCAACGTAGAAACACACTGAATTTTCGAAGTTAGTGTAGTATTGCAGAAGCTTGATGGTGTTGCTGGGATTCCTCGACTATAAAGCTATTCCACACGATCCAGCAGCGCATCCAGATTCGCAAGTTTGCAAGTCAGAGCGCTATATATCTCGATGCGACTGTAATAGATGATGCCGCTAGTCAAGTTGTGTGCACAGCACGGAAACTGGATCTTGCATCAGTGCAAGCACATTAGATATGCTTCATGTAGAGTTGTTCCAGGAAGACACTTTTTAGTAGCTCTTTTATTCTGTTGCCATCTGTCCGTTTTCAACATCAACGTCACCGCGGCCGTAAACACCCTCAAGGATTAAACAAAGTCAAGTACCTTACAGTCACACGGTTTGTCGATGCTCCAGTTCCACAACCTAGCATCCAATTTTTTTTCTACCCTCACCGCAGTGGCGGTATATTCTATATAGTCTTTTCCTGTTGTATAATGTCACTTTTCGCCTCTGCTATGATATCTATGGGGCCATAGGATATTAATATGCTTCAGTTGGGAAGATCACCTCGATCCATCATCTCATCTCCATCAATCTGTGGCTCAACGCTTCAGGAATCAGTACCCTGGAACAGGAGGTGTACAATGGTTGCAAGGAGTATATTACAGCTGCGATGACACCACGAGAAGTATCAATGCAGATCATCAATATTCCCGGTCATCTCCCAAAGTCATCTCATCAAAATCTTCTAATAGCTCGTCGAGCTTCACTTCTGGGAAATCAAGCTCAGGCTCAGTCTCGTCGGTGGTCTCAGATGTGGCCGCGGCTGCTTGTTCATGAGCACTGCCTGTCCCATCGTCAACGTCCATCGTGAAGTGAGCCCTTTTCTTGCTCTTCCCGATGACCAAACCTGATCCTGCCTTCTCGCCCTTCGCCTCGTTCGCCTTATACAAGTTGACTGCGCCACGCAGCTCAGGATCCTCCTCCAAATCACGCAAGAAGAGCTCGTAATCTTCTTCCACCTTGCGCTGGTCCCGGCCACCCATCCGGCCAACGACGCCACGCCCGGATCCTGTATCACCCTCCTCGCCAGCCTCCTTCGCAATACTACGCAAGCGCCAGCTCCTCGCTTTGTTCTTCTTCCGCCGATTTGGATACGACTTTTTGACCAATACAACATCAGGTATGCGGTCCGGCGGCAGGCTAGTAAAGTCGTCTGAGTTAAAGTTGGAACTATTGAGAAAGAAGCCCATGGCGGTATCCCCTGGCTGCAGGATGGAACCAAGGTGCGTCCGAGTGTGGAAGATTTGGTTCGCAGCGGAAGATGTCTCATAGTCCATCATGCCGTCATCTTCTTGCGCGCCTGATGAACGGAATGCGCCTGACATCGCAACCTGTGCGTCCGCAAGAACCCATTTACCTCGAGTTTCGCCAGATGGTTCGAGATCTAAAATGGTGAACTCGATAAGGTCGGAGACAGATGTCAAAGCCTCGAAGGGCGTCCGCCAGTAGGTCGGTGCAGTAATCTCGCAGGTCTGTAGTGTAGAAGGGTCAACGAGATGAATGGAATTGCCGACACGGGTGCAAACGGTGAGGGGATTGATGTTCCCTAGCTGTCGCGCTAGTTTCAGGGGCATGCACACAAGGTCATCCTTGCAGATCGGTACTATCTCTACGGAGTAGGTGTATTTGTAGTTTGCCGTATTTGAGTGGGTATCGGCAGAGAGTAGCCGTTCTGACGTCTTTGATCTTTATATCAATGAGTAAAATGGTGGTTGCAATTTTGTAAACACTCACCGAATAGGAACAACACCAGCCAAGAACTCCGTCATTTTGATTGCATGGCTGCGCTGACTATAAAAGAAATCCAAACCATCCCTTACTTCCTTCACTGCTATAGTGTCCTTTTGGACGCCGTGCTTCAATATGAGTTGTTCAAGGAACAAGAAAGTCCTCTTATGTGGGACCTTCTGCCTCACTTGTACAAGAGCCTTCCAAGTGTTCTTTGCAGCAAGCTTCGTACAGTCGGGACATTGACCATGCTGTACAAGATACTCGATCTCGAAGACTTGCTCAAGGATAGTGGATGTGAGGACCTGAGGACTGTATGAGCCCTCAAATAGCATGGGCTGTGCATCATACGCACCTCTTTTTGGATAGTTAACGATACTCTCAACCGTTTGGAATGAGGTTCTGTCCAGATAAAGTGGGCATCCGTTAACCGGACTTTACTCAATCCCTTCAGCTTCTTCAGGCAAATTGCAAGCAGCTCCTTGGACTCGGGCTGAGCGATGGTCCACTGGGCTGGTGGCACGAGGAAGCGTTCGCAATTGCGGCAAAATGACACGGATGCTACAATGGAAAGGTGGCTAAAATCAGAAGGGTAGGTCGATATCATAATTCTAAGGGATCGCACATTGCTTGGGTATGCCTTCTGTGATGTCAACGCTAATGTCCAGTCAGTAGAGAGCAAAGAGATCGACCAGGATCTCGTACGTGTTCCTGAGACAAGCAACGCAAAGATTTGCAGAGTTAGGTACAATCGGGGTACCTGGAACGACGCGCAGATGAACTAACAGAAAATAGGTAACAGTTTCAATATCATCTCACCGCAATCTGCGCATAGCACGCGATGGATAGCAGGTGATGGAGCTAACTCCATCCAAATAGATTCGAGTGTAGATGATGATGAGCCCCTTTCCTATTGTCCCAGGAGGAGACGAGAAAAGACGCTGAAAAAAAGTAGCGTAAATGAAGCGAACCCCTTACAACTCTCAGGTAGTCAGTCACAATGAAATTTCTAATTCTATCTCTAGTGATGAGGGGTTAGTCATGCAATATTGAATAATGCCGATAAGATAACGATAACGATAACCACGTGGCTTTCCTCTGTTGTCGATATATTTAATGTAAGACCGCAGAGCCGAGCAAAACACCACGTAGTACGCAGCGTCAGTCACTTTCTTACCAAGTCTCCCCAAGGAAAACCTCTTAGTTATTGATAGATTGTACACTGGGTCGTAACTAGTTTATGTATTCTGTGTATACGCTGGTATCTCTCGTCGTGCAACAACTTGAAGTTGTCGAACTTGGGTCGTGAAGGAATAGTGTACATCAAGGATAAAACTGGGTCCGCAACCTCAGGCTGTGTAATGCAAGGGTAAAGCAGCCAAAATCGGCATATGCCCTACCTTCTGCTCACTGATATGCAGAGTATATTGTTATGGGTCAAAAGTGCATGAACTCATCTAAGCACCTACCGAGATCATATTTTTAAGTTATTTGAAAGGTCTCACATGTAGGGCGGAGTAGACGCTGGCCTTGACAACTTGACTAAGACTCGGGAGGAGGGGGGATTCTCTTTGATTACGAGATCATAGCCGTCGATTCTCAAGATGTGTGGGTGGATAGTATGGGATCGAACGAGGGGAGCAGGCAGCTTGACTGTGTCGTAATGAACTGACCGAGGTGAGATACGACGACGCTTGGTCTCCGATTCCTTGGCAAAGGCGCCTCAGAAGTATCATTCTCATCACAAGTAGTACACCCACCTTAGGATCCGCACGCGTGGTCTCCTGCAACATCGAGTCGGCAACTATGCAGCGAAAGACATCGATGCGCCAGGCTTCGATAGAGCACATTAGATTGGACGGCGAGACCCCAATGGAAGTAGCGCTGTCGAAGCCCGCAATCAAGCTGTAATTAAAGCTGCCTTCGGTGGAACCTTGGGAGAACGAGTCTCTATCCCTCAACAATGGTGTTGGAGGGGTCCTATACAGATCGTTGTGATCGATGGAGTAATCGTTATCGTGACCGGCGGGTGCCTGACTGTAAGGCGAGAAGCGACATATAACTGTAAAGAAGCCTCAGAAGGCTCGGCTGGTCATTACTCACGGTGAAATAGTGCGAGGCAAATCAGAGGGTATGGGAAGAGGGGACGGAATAGTATTAGGTGTCCCACGAAAAAGACCCAATGACGAGATACCGGGCCCACTGCAATGTAGACGGTCAGTAACTACTGTGGGGCATTGCTGGACAAGAGCTTCTGGCATACATAGAATGTGAATTTTCGGCCGGGAAAGGTGGTCGTACAGGGATACCTTCCAAAGGGTCGAGAAAAGGAAAGAAGTGGAGACCGTTGTTCGAAGAATAACACATTATTGTAAATGGTGAGGGTGCGCACACAACAAGTAAACGAGTGCACAGGTCAATGACGGGGGTAAGAGATGCTGTACGTGAGCAATGGAAAACGAAGAAAAGAGGGGAAGAAGAAAAAGAGAGAAATTAGGATAGAGAAGGGGGCCAGGCGGCGAAAAGGAGAGATGTGGGAAGGAGCAGGTGGAGGAAATACATACATTGTAGGCGCTTTTATCACTTTGGTAGCAATGGGCGCTAGTTACAAGGTATACGGGATACGCCCAAGAAGACCCCGAGCATCAATACCAGCGCGGCCAATCAGATTGCGTTGTTGCTCGAGTCAGTCGACTCTGTATGTTTTCGGGGGTCTCCTTGGGCAACTTTCTGATCGCCTTGAGTAGAATATTACCACCGTTGGGCCAATAGTGTATTCTATAATGTTCTCCAGAGGTAAATTACACTTTTTTTTAGTGTCGAGACATACCCGTGATCGGCGCCTCAGCCGTTGGTCACACGGATGGTGCCCACTGGCGACGTCAGAGCGCTAAAGACAATGATACGCAGGTGACAATGGGGCTGCATCGTGCTGCGATTGAGTATCTCACCTAAAGTTGTTGTCTGGGAGAGGGTTTCCTACCTGAGTTGAACCAATTGGGCGATGATAAATGGGTCTTGTGGGCGATTAAGTCCAGGAAGAACACACCCGATTGTGCCTTGCTTAGTACCGTATTTGGTAACTGACGTAGTTCGAACAAATATCGGTTGGCGGACCTGACCGTCTGTGGAGCTCCTTTAGCTTCAAGCCTTAGAAGTTTCAAACTCTGAACACGTCATAATGCGCTCGTTCTACATTTCATTTCTCCAAGGTAATAGATGTATCAAGTCCACCGTGAAATGCTGGCATGAGAGTTTCTTGTATACGCCAAAATCAGAAATTGTAGGTGGTTTGATTTGTGTCCGCAGTCCACTGGCGACGCTGCGCTATTACTCTAGTGACTGAAACACGATGTGCGCCGTATGCTTCCCAGAGTTCGCCGTTATCATGATTGCTGTAGATAACGGCAGATGCTCCACAATTAAGTCATTCTCACCAAATGTCTATGAGTACCAGTGACGTTCCCCATTTACCTGGTTTCAAGGAGAGCCCCAAGGCCCAAAAATCTCTCAATGACGTGCGACAGTCGTGGCGCTTTCCATCCTAAGCGGAATTGTTCTCGCACCACTGCGTACGATTATAGAGCCGAGCTATACTCGAACAATCACGTTGGTGAGCGCCCGTACACCCTGAAGGCAGCTGCACTAAGAGAAGACAACTAGAGCGATGACGTGTACTTGAATAATCCTAGTTGAACTGCATCTCGAAATAGTCTGTCTTTGATGGTCAGTAATGTTGCAGAGAAGGTTAAGAAGAATATAGTAACAAGCCCTCTAGGGGTAATGGTGTGGGGTGAGAAAACTGGTGGATAGTCAGGCGCGGTAACAAAATGGAGGCCAAAAATTCACCTTGGATCATCTGATAAGTACAAGCTTCCGGTCTTTGCTGGAGACGATAAAACATGCAGCTCCGAGGCACAGCCATGCGTCGTATTCTTGAATGTACTCGTTTTAACTAGCATGCAAATTAACCCGATGGTCACAGGTTGATCTCTAAAGCGACGAGGGAGAAATAAGAACATTAGATGTAGAGGTGCATTAGACTTGACCTAATGCACATGAGCACAGACGGGTCCTGCCTCTCATCCAACTTCATCCGCTCCTTGACGGTCAACGCTCTAGATTGTAAAAGTGTTGGAATAGCAATCTGGTACATGTACGCGCGCGTATGGTTTGTTACCGTAAGCTGTTATTTGTCTTCAGCCGCACGCTGCGGATTTGTCGGTGCTATTCAGTTTCGAACCTTCTTCCGTTGATCCCTAGTGTGGATATGCTTTCCCTCAGTCATTCTGAGTATGCTTGACTGAGGCTGGTGTGATAGGGATCTTGCAGGCACCTTTCGCGGTAGTAGCGACCTGGGGTCTGCAACATAAAGCGCACGGATTCAATAGCGGCGGGCCATAGAGTGCTAGAGTCTCTCCTGAAATCCCACCACGCGCTACCTTGGCGTGTGGTCATCGTGCCATCGCCATGCTTGTTATCGCGGTCTGTGGGTCTGTTGACGTCCCTCATAAGATAAAAGACACTTAATGATGATCAACCTAAACAGCAGATTGCCCAATAACCTTTAGGAGTTTCTTGTCAAACTCAAAAAAGTCGACGAGATCACTTGTGATGAGCAAGTGTTTCCCAGAAGCCTTTTCGATAATCTCAAGTAAGTAGCGGACCCACGATGCGATGTCGTCGGGAGCAATCAGAATGACGGAGCCGGCGTTGAGTGTATTGGCAAAAACCTGCGTGTCGTCGGGGCGCCGCCATACATATGCGAGTAGGTATCATATTAGTACATGATGTGAAGGACTAACGGACTTAAGCATGTCTATGTAGATTCCATGTAAGGGCGGTCCATATAAACCCGCCTTCTCGGTGCCCGATCACTGTATAAAAGGGGAGGAGTACTAGGCCACTGGTGTCATTATGCTCGACTTTGTATTTGAGTCGTAGCCGCCTAACTGAGATACGATGCGTATACAGGGACTTTATATTGCCTCGTTGAAGACCAGCGAGCAAGGTCAAATGATTACCTTTGTAGAATAGGTAAACCTTCTTCAGGTGAAGTGGCGGATATTCACATGCCGATGTACACTTTCCATTGTTTCCCAACCATCTTAATAAGACTCCCCACATAACCTGCATTGCAGCAGCGACCGAGTTGGTGTCATGGATGAACCCGTACATCCGTTAGATGAGCTCGGAGAAACTTTCGTAATAGCTTACTGTATGTGCAGTAGTTGCCACAAATGTGAACCAACTCATCAATAACGATCATACTCTGGGTGCCCATAGCACCGATTACAAGAATATCTTTCAGCGCAGAAGACATAGTCTCAATGAAAGAAGGGCTAGCTACAGTATTCTGGCCAGTTATCCAGTTTAAATACACGATGATTTGGTCATGAAAAGGCTGAGAGGTCGATGCATTCTCCCGGATGGTCTTGCAATATCTTGAAACAGGTCCATGAGGCATGGTCGAAAATAACATTAAGCTAAGTGACATTGAGGGCGACACTCAGCGTACGGAGAGGTAATGTAGTTGGCCCTGACCTACCCTGTTTGCGCGTGTTTGCAAGAGGGGGGCGACGTGTCAATGTCATCTCTCTGGCTTCATAGCTGCTCTTCGAACTATTGTGTCCCTTTATTTCCTCAGCTATGCTCAATTTTGAGGATGTCGAGGAGCGCGATGGTGCGTCGAATCTTTTCTGGCGGGTTCACTACTGACGGACGACAATACATGGTAGGCGTGAGGTTGTCGTGGAATGTATGGCCCTCTTCCCGCATCGAGGCCAATCGAACAGTGGTTCCTATCGCTGCCTTGTACACACCACTCAAGCAGCGGGATGATCTGCCGCCCGTTCTGTACGAGCCAGTAACATGCAAACCCCCATGTCGCGCAGTCTTGAACCCGTATTGGTGCGCATCATCAAACCCTGCTCCCATTCGACTACACTTCACTCGTTATCTTTTCTTCACGTCCTAGTCAAATCGATATCCGTGGGAAGCTCTGGATCTGCCCTTTCTGTTTGCAACGCAACGCTTTCCCACCCCATTACAAGGACATCTCCAACACAAACTTGCCCGCTGAATTATTGCCAAAATATACTACTATAGAGTACACACTTGCTAGACCCGCCCAGATTCCTCCCGTTTTCCTATTCGTTGTTGACACTTGCTTGGACCAAGAGGACCTCAAGGCTCTGCGGGACGCCCTCGTCGTCAGCCTGAGCTTGCTCCCTACGTTTGCCTTGGTCGGCCTTATAACTTTCGGTACGATGGTGAGTGCGCTGACAGTCGTGCTTTCCGAATCTCATTGCTCAATATATGCAGGCTCAAGTCCACGAAATTGGTTATGCTGAGTGCAGCAAGTCCTACGTGTTCCGTGGCGGGAAGGAATACACTCCCAAGCAGATCCAAGATATGCTCGGTCTTAGCGCCCAGAACCGTGCAGCTCCACGTCCTGGACAGCAGATGCCTCCTCAGACATTTGGTGCCGCCCGTTTTCTGATGCCTGTCCAGCAGTGCGAGTTCCAGCTAACTGGAATCCTCGAGTCGCTTACGCGCGACCCGTGGCCAGTTGCGAATGACAAGCGCGCCTTACGCTGCACTGGTGTCGCGCTGAGCGTGGCTGTGGGCTTGTTAGAGGTGCGTATAACGTTGATCAAAAATTCAGTGTGCGCATCAATCGACTTCTAGACGACGTTCCCGAACACTGGTGCTCGTATCATGCTTTTCGCAGGAGGGCCAGCAACAGAGGGTCCTGGAATGGTTGTTAGCAACGAACTCAAGGAGCCAATTCGTTCGCATCACGATATTGAACGCGACAGTGTAAAACACTATAAGCGTGCAATCAAGGTGGGCGCCTGTACCTCCCACAGCTGCGTCTAATTCTAAACGCGGATTAGTTTTACGAGGGCCTCGCAAAACGCGTTTCTAATAATGGCCACGCGGTTGATCTCTTTGCGGGCTGCCTAGACCAAGTCGGCTTACTTGAGATGAAGTCATTACCCAACTCCACGAACGGCGTCATGGTCCTCTCAGACTCTTTCGCAACTTCCATCTTTAAACAAAGTTTCTTGCGGATATTTAACAAGGATGATCAAGGCCATCTTCAGATGGGTTTTAATGCTACATTTGATGTTCAGGTACGGTTCCATACTATCATGAACGACTCCTGTAAATTTTACACTCATCTATCATCCATCTATTAGACTACTAAGGAGTTGAAGGTATCTGGCCTCATTGGTCACTGCATATCTGCAGGAAAAAAGTCTGCATGCGTGGGCGAGACCGAAATTGGCATTGCACAAACTTCAGCTTGGAAACTCAACTCAATCAGCGCACGTACTGCTGAAGCTGTCTACTTTGAGGTCGTGACTCCCGCCGGTCAACCATTGCAGCCAGGTTCGCGTGGCTTAATCCAGTTTGTGACCCATTACCAGCATTCGTCTGGGCAAATGCGCCTCAGAGTGACCACGATTGCGCGCAATTTTGCAGAAGCCGGCTCGCCCAGCATTGCAGCCTCCTTTGACCAAGAAGCGGCTGCTGTTCTCATGGCACGCATAGCGGTCTTTAAAGCCGAAATTGACGACTCGCCCGATGTGCTTCGCTGGCTCGACAGGATGCTTATCCGCCTATGTCAGAAGTTCGCGGACTACAGAAAGGAGGACCCGACAAGCTTCAGACTATCGGACAATTTCAGCATCTATCCCCAGTTTATGTTCCATCTTCGACGAAGTCAGTTCTTGCAAGTGTTCAACAATAGCCCAGACGAAACCGCTTTCTACCGGTACGAACTATATTCGTCATATTTTGGACTATGAATTTCTGATATCGAGTACAGACACATTCTTAATGAAGAAGATGTCAACAACTCTCTTATAATGATTCAGCCTACCCTTATGTCGTACGGCTTGGACGTTCAGCCTCAACCTGTCCTTCTCGACAGTATCTCCATCAAGCCTGATGTTGTTCTGCTCCTCGACACATTCTTCCATATTCTTATTTTCCATGGCGAGACTGTGGCTCAGTGGCGCAAAGCCGGTTATCAAGACCAGGAGGGCTACGAGAACCTAAAAGAGCTGCTTGAGTTGCCGGTTAACGATGCTCAGGTTTGTCTTAAGTGGGCCAAATCTCTTTTCATCAGCGCGCTGACGATGGTTGGCAGGACCTCCTTTCGGATCGCTTCCCTATCCCTCGATATATTGTTTGTGACCAGGGTGGAAGTCAGGCTCGTTTCCTGTTGTCAAAGCTGAACCCATCCACCACGCACATGTCTGCGAGCATGTATGGAACAACTCCTGGCGCAGGGACCGGGCAGGCGATCTTCACGGACGACGTCAGCCTGCAAGTCTTCATGGAGCATTTGAAGCGTTTGGTATGCTCCGCCCATTCTTATTCCTTGAGCGCAACGTTGACATGAGTCTGTAGGCTGTTGGCGCTCAAACAAACTAGTGCCTATATCTCAGCATGCTTTTGTCTCTGATCCCTATCCCTTCGCTTTCGGCTTTTGAAGAATGTCGTCTCTTAATTTTTCTTTTCGTTGCTCAAAGATCATGTCTATTTTTTATATGTATGTTGAGTTGAGGCATTCGCCGATTCGCGATTCACAGTACCGGATTGAGACGTTTGATAACGACAAGACCGCCCAGTCTCAAGCAACACATGAGTGCATGCAATTCGATGTTTGAAGTGGCAGCCATTTGGTTCTGTAAATTCGGGAGTTGCTAGCAATCTCGTTTGTAAACTTCTGTTTGGTATGTCTCCACGTCCTTCCACGCGCTCGCTAAAATATCCACTCCGAGTTTCGGCCATCATGTCATAATGTTCGCACACCAAGCTGAGCTCAACTGTGCCAGCCCTCTGCTGCGCAGCTCATGTTACCGTCGGATTGACGCATGATACTGTTCGCCCCGGGTCATGCGTGCTCGTTCTCGGCTGGGCTTGCTATAGTTTTCACCCCCTCCATCCTTCATTGTCATCGATGACAACTCGATGAGCATTGTGTGGTCGTTCTGGGAGTCTTCGCGACCTCTGTCTTCAGCGGTAAGTGACGTTCGAGTGCCTCACTGGGACAACCGAAGCCACTCTGCATTATCGTGGGGACAGGCATCGAGGTGCATGGCACTCTCGGCACTCTCGGCACTCTCGACACTCTCGATGGATTGATAGGTACCAATGCCACTTTACCAGAACCTCTTCTGACCAGCAGTTATTGTTGTGTAAACGGCTGTGCGAGACGTGCGGCTCGGTTTACTGCGCGGCAAGTCGCATCTTCTACAAGGTAGGGAACATGCTCTCGCCATTACCTTCGTGCGGGGTGCAACATCTCGTTCTAGACTTGACTATCTTCAGTACTAATGAGTCATCGCTGGCCTCATCGCCAGTGGCGTTGCTGTCCATGCTATCTGCTATGCCTGTTATGGGCTCATGAATGCCAGACTAGTGCCGAGGCTGCTTGGGCACCGTCCAGTTCCTCCGGAGCTGTAGACAGTGGCACCGACATTCCGGACACACTTTGTATGCTCGTCTCTGGCATTGATCTAACAAAGTGAAATCAGTACTGCATCACTCGCATGACTTACTACAGCACTGCTGGGCCTAAACCTAGGTACGCATGTCCCCTTGTCGTTGGGAAAACGTCTCATACCCCCGTTGGCCATCACTTTGGAGAATATCGAATATAACGATATGATCTACCTATGCCCGCCTTCATTGTAGTGCAGGGACGAGTTGCATCGTTGCCTGATCCTTCGACTGTCTCGGACGAAACAAACTCTCCTGCTGGCGGTATGTCCTCTCTCTTACACTCTATGTCTGAGATTGCTTCACGGCCGTCGGATTCTAATTCAATTCACGCCTACCTCCCTCAATGGCTATTCTTTCTTGTCCTCTCAGGACGCTGGCCTGGTCTGGAAACTCCGGCTTTTCCAACCTTCAAGGGGCTGCCGCGATACCATGGGGATGGAGGCGTTCGCTCGCATGTTTATATACCG
>QLPM01000885.1:36420-48465 GCA_003314695.1 Albatrellus sp. MG142
CTCGCATATTCATATACCGTCAAAACGTGGCTTGTTAGAAGACGTTCCTCCCGTTTACCAGAGATTTGAGAGATCTCTGAGACAGTCATATGTTCTGTAGCTCATTCCAGCCAGCCACGCATCCATTGAAATACTACTAGCTAATCATCCCTATTGCAAGAGTGAAGACAACTTGAAACAATAAGCCTTGACCCAGCCTTGACCAGTAATGTTTCCCCTTTCAGTACGATTTGTTATGCCGTGCTCAAGTACTTTATGCAGTAGTCACAACTGGCACTCGTAATGAGCGTTTCGGCTCGCGTTCGATGATCATAGTAGCCGAGCGTTTCGGTGTGACATTGTATTTACGGCGCCGTCACACATGGTATCGTACATGGCGGAGTGATCATACATTGGCGCATCAAACCCAGAACAAGAAAAAGAAAAGGAGGGTAATCACTATGATATTCAAATCGAACTATCAACGTGCGATATCGACGAGCCGTGTTGTGTTGCGATTTTCCAAGAGACATCTGACAGCTGCTCTGTAACATCCGCCATTTTCGCCATATCTCCTCTCTGCACATACAGCTGACGCAGTCGTTTCAAATTCTTCTTCTGGTTATCGAGCACTGGGGTCTTCTGGTGCAATTTGATTGCCTGCAGAAGCTCACTCTCTGCCGCGTCGTAGTCCTTCAGCTTGATGTGCAGTTCCGCGAGGTATCGCAGGTCATTCCCCTGGTCGAGAATCGAACCTACGTCCTTGTGCATTCTAAGCGCCTCCTCGTAGCAGCGCCCGGCTTCTGCCCACTGCATGAGATGCATGTACAGCTTGCCGAGGCTCGCGAGGTCGTTCGCCTGGCTAAGCATCGCGCGGCATTCCTGGTGCAGCGTGCGCGCGAGCACAAACGATTCTTTGGCATCTACCGGCTGGCCAAGATTCATCTGTAGCTTCCCAATGTCGTATAGCACGTCCGCCTGCCCTCGCACATCTCCCAGCTCATCGTATATCGCAAGCGCCTCCCCCAGCCGGTCCTTCGCGGCACCCAGCTCACCATACCGCCGATGGAATTCGCCCAGGTTGAGCAAGTCCCCCGCCTGTCGCCGTTGCGAGCCCGTCGAACGATGCACGTCAAGCGCCTGGCCATACTTCTCCGCCGCGCGCGCCTTGTCTCCAAGGTAGTATGACATCCTGCCCTGCCGGCTTAAACAATCTCCATGTAGGTTCGCGTCGAGGTGCGCGGCACGGTCTGTTGCGAGCCCAAGAAGCGTATCGTCATAGAGGTGCTCAAAGGCACAGAACTTAGAGAACTTGACAATGGCCTGGATAACGCACCGCTGGTCGTGCGAGTGCCGGAGGAAATATTGTAATAACATTCGTAAGTTGCCTGCCTCCGGGAGGAGGGCCTCGCGCGCGCGCGCGGAAGTGACGTGCTCACCCTCAGCAGCAAGCGCGAGGTAGTATGTCTCGAGCGCATCATAGACCTCGTGAGTGGGCGGATAATGGGCTTGCACTTGGTGGCGGATTGGAGAGAGCACGCGCACCGCGCCGTGCTTGGATGTGTATGCAAGGGAGCTGCGTATGAGCGTCTTCACAGCGGAACGGATGTCGCGCAAGCCGAGAAGGTTCTGAAAGTCATCGAGCTTCGTGGTCTGCATGCCATCAGGGAGGAGACTCAGCACGATGAGGAGAGGCATGGCGTGTGGGTCAGTGCGCATCCGCGGGCTCGCAATAGACAGTCGGACGGACACTTCTAGGCGATCATGATGAGAGAAGATGCCGGTGTGCTCGGTGTTCCACTTGCGGTAGAGATCGGCGGTGGTCTCGTCGTCGGAGGCAGCGAGGTGGGCGAGGAGTGTGACGGCAAGCGGAACACGGTCGACAGAACAGACGAGTCGGTGAGCATAGACGTCGGACTTTCCGGATATGACCTCGAAAGTTTTTAACGCATCTTCTTCAGAGAGGGGCCCAATCGGGTCGAGGAGAGGCCACCAGTGCGTACCGTGGGGACGTTCGCGGCCACGGAGGGTGACAATTACAATGGTGCACTTGATGGAAGTGAGTTGGGTGAGAGTATGCTCAACGGCGGCAGGCTGCGACTCCAGCGCGGTCTCAAAGTTGTCAAAGCAAAGTATACAGGGAGTGATTCTGAGGTATGCCTTGATCTTAGGGAGCAACGACAACCCGCCTGCAGTAGACATCCCTACCGCTTTCGCAGTCTCAAGAAGGAGGGAGTCGGCTGACGCTACCGCGTCGCACGGCACGAAATATCGTGTGTGTGGGTAGCGTTCTTCGACCCGGGCATCGTTAAGTACGGTCAGCGCGATCGTGGTCTTGCCAATGCCGCCAGGGCCAAGTATTGCTATATGCGGGGATTTGGAGGCATCATCCACTATCGCGGAGACGATAGTTTCAACTTCCTCGTCGCGACCGAACACGATTTGAGGCGCGCCGGGGAGATCGTGCGGCTGAGAACTGTAACCCCACGATTAATAGGGCGACGAAATGTGACCAAGGCTTGCTATGTGACCCACATGGACCCCTCCGAATGATGGTTGTGTATTGTCTGTCAGTGAACGCATTAGCCGTGGGGAAAGACGAGCGGGAAAAAACCATACAAGTGGAGATGAAGATCTTAGGTTTAATCGTTCAAGTATGGAGTTGCTACTGATGCTGTTTCTGATGTTGATTTTTGTCTGGTACGAGACCTGTTTGGAAGCATTATTTTAGGAGAAGGTTTAGGTTACTTACGTTGAAGTATTGCAGGGCTTTCTGCACATCGATGCCGACCTTAAGAACTCTTGATCTGAGTTCTCTGCGGTTGAGTGCGAGGGAAATCTTTTCTCGCGAGTTGCGCGCCCTACACTGGCGGAGTACGTCTATGGCGCTTGTGAGTACCCTGAGAGACAATCAGCGTGGCTAATGTGGTCAGAAGGACCATACCCACAATCTCAATTCGGTTATACAGTCTGTAATCTCCATAGGCAGTTTGTGGACTCCTACATTGTCATCTGTGGCCCATCCGCATACGTTTTCTGTGATCTTGTATATGGAACGTATGTCGTCCAAAACGATGTACCATTCGTCCTTACATGCCTGTATTTCCTACAACAATTGCCTCTCAGCATACGGCCTCAATTATCGTAGGCATAGGGCGAAGGCTCACGTCCTTTATGTTGAGTAGCGTCAACATGACACCTCCGATGGCCTTCACGTATGGTATTTGTTGCATTGAATCGCCAAGGTCCCTGAGAACTGCAAATGCGGTATCGAGACCGCTGAAGAATACGTCCGCTAAACGGCATTTTGGATACCTGCGTCGACCAGTCAAGAGACACTCACTGGTAGACGACTGGCTGCTTCCTGGGGACTGGGATACAGGCAGCTCATTTAGTAGGTCGTGGGGAATCGTCTCTGCATTAGATGGCGACGGTGGCCGGACGACGATCAAGGGCAGAGAAGAGTCAAGCATTAATATTACCTGGCAGGAGTGGACAGGTGAGGGCAGTGAAAATCAAAATCAAAGAGGGGTGAAGCAACCCAAGGAGCGCCCGCCGAAGTTCTGCTGTGCTGCAGCCATTACTGCTGTAGCGGCACGTTCTCGCAGCCGGCGCCTTCTTCCCTTGGGGGAAGAGAGGGCAAGAAGGGAGCAGGTACTGAGTACGCCGGAGGGTATAGTACTGCCATTGACTGACAACTCGGGCTCACAAATGGACTGCGTTGCTCAGATAATACTGCTAGCTCATTAGCAACTCTTGTCATAACACTACGGTAGAGATCAAGATGGGCGGGTGGGCAGGCAGACACAAGAATAACCAAGCCATGCGGGCGTTCTCTCCACCAACTCAGGTTATAATCACCCGAAGCCAGTACGAGTACTGTATTACCGTGACTGCTAATGAGGCTGCAGTCCGTAGAGGCGCAGCGCAGCAGCGATCTCCAAATATGAATTCAGATCTTTTAACGATATGATTATTCATCACAACCTGGCCTCGCTGGTAGACAAGGAAATGGCGCCAACCACCCCACTCGTGCTATGCAACTACAATATAGTATTCAACACCGAGTCAATGCGGGATATGTACAGTAGCGAACATGGGCAGACACAGTACAGAAGACATATGCATATGTGTACTTGGAAGGCAGAGGCAAAATGGAACATCAATCAGAAAGAAAGCAGCGTTCAACGATGAAACAACGCTTGGTACGTGAGTCGGCGAATACTGTACGAACCCCAGGGCGATGAAACAGTCTGAAGGACGTAAGGATACAGAAACTGGGCAAGACGATCGTAAAAGTGGAGGCTTCTATATGTGGAAACGATAACGGAAGATTGTATGACCAGTATTGGCCAAGTCAATGCGCCGGACTAGTCAATCCATCAGCCGAGGAGGCATTTCTAGGCTGCTGATTCTCTTTGCCTCCCTCGCCCAAGGTCGTCACTGCCTTGATGGTCTCCTGTACACGCACAGTAGCAGCCTCGAGTAGAGGGGTAACACGGTCCTGCACTGTTACTCCAACCTTGCTGACCTTCTCATTCAAAGGAAGGTCGGACTTGAGAACAATAGTCAGTTCATTGACGGTGCTCGCAATGCCCTCCTGGACAGGTAGAAATGAAGACTGCAAGTGGGACGGGAGAGCAGTAGTTGAGGACTAGACCCAACAAACCAGGTAAAGTACGTGTTGGAAGGAAGTCGGAATACGCACATGAATCTTTTGCAACTCCTGAACCATTGTATCACTGAGAGCGTGTACTCTAGCCTGTGCAGCGTTGAGGGAAGAAGATGCTAGGCTGGAGATGGTTTGCGCCGTCTCAGTGGCGCGTTGGCTTGAAAGGCTGATGAGACGTGTCGAGGAGAACAAGACATGTTTCATAACTCACACAAGCACACTCTGACTTTGCAGCTGCTTGAGCTGATCGTTTGAGTAAACGTAAATTTGATCTTTCAATTCTTTGGACAGTGCGTATGCCCGCTGATACTGGTACCTGGAGTCTGAAGTTGAGTTATAATCAGGAAAGGTGGCATCGCCATGCAAACGAGAGACTGCAACTTGGATGCAGTCCACTATAGGGGTGAAACGCTGAAATACACATTTCAGAGAGGCGCGCAGACGTAGGGTATGTACGGATGCACCTGGTCTATGCCCTGGGCAACACTGTATGCGGGGGTACGAACGCGTTCATCTATTGTCTTGTTAGCGACATCCTTGACGTAGTCGCTGTGTTCCTTAATGTTGCTAATGATCTCGTCGGTTGGGGTCTGGAACGGGTACGGATAACGCGCCTCGACAGCGTCGAGGCCCTGATTGGCAAGAACGTCGGCACGAATAAGAAGGGGTGCCAGACGATTTGCTAAGGGTTCAGTATAGCGTATTGCATTTGACGAAAGGGCATGAGCGGTGATGTAGGGTGAGCGGGTGTATGGGTTGGTAGAAAGTGAGGAGTGCACGGCAGAGATGGAGTCGTTTATGAGGGGGATAGAAGTTACACGATTAATGATTCTAAGCTCTGGAGTGGGGATGCCTGATTGTGTTTCCGCTGCCATTTTCCTGGTGGTTTTGTCGCTGAGTTGAACAATGAGGAGGGCGGGGGAAAGATAAGGAGGAAGGAAAATGGAGGCAAGCGGAATATAAAGGAATCGTATGCAGGCCACATTTGCATGTGATTCTGCCTTCCACACGTGCCCAGGCGCAAGCAAGCTCCAGTGCCACTTTTCTACTACACGCGATGGCAGACATGTTGCTGGCAGATTTCTGATCATGACGCTCTCAAAGTATTTACTCGGGTATATTTGACATTCTGTTCCCAGCTTATGTCACCAACAACAGACATCTACGCAACCTCAACCCTAATTTTAAGGTCTTGCCGCTTCGACTTTAGGGGATATTTGAGCGTAGGCGACAGTATGAGCTCAAGTATCCTCTTCCGTCGTCAAGTGTGCGATTGTTTTTCCATCTCCATAATATCTGACTCAGAGTGCCATCCTGGCGTGATAAAACAAGTCCCAATCGATCCTTGCTATGGTCACGGGAGCGTATCAGGTCACGTGATTCACTGTCCACGGCCGTTAACTGGGCATTCGCATGCCTTAGCTACTCATAAGCTCTAAACTGCACTCTTTTTCTACATTTTCGCCTGTAAGTATTTGCCAGAGAAAGGAGTCTCGGGAAGCTTCCGCAGACATGGTTCCGCACGAGGCAGCGCAAGGACCTGTGTCTCCCCAACGATCTCCCATTGACTGGCAAGCCCTCAGGCTTCGTAGTCTTCAGCCTGGAGGCTTTGGTCAGGATAGAGTTGATCTATGGTGCGCATTCCTGCTCAATGCTTTATGTAATGTTTCTGTACCGTTGCGCATTACTTGCATAGGCCAATGCTCTTGCACGTCGGTTCTGGTATCCTTGAACGCTCCGAGTCGTTTACCGCATTGAGCAAGCAGGATGGATCGACCAGGCATATGGGTGGCAATGAGGTCGGTGGACTTCCACCACATGCAGATGAACGTCAAATCCGTCTGGACACAGACCGTAGTTTTGTCCTATATCCAGTAGGTGATTCCGTTCATCTGTCTCGCTCGTAGTTCTGTTCTCATATTGTTGTCGTATATTACACCTCTTCTATTCAGATGGCGATCATAGTAACCATGAAAAGCGGCAGCTTGGACTCAACAATCTCATTGTTCAGTTATTTCGCATGCATCCTGGTTTGAATTATTTCCAGGTGAGAGCTTCCCTCCGATGTGTCCATGCGCGACAACTCAATTGCTTGTAAATGCGTAAGGGTTACCATGACATCGTTACAATCATATATTTAACGCTTCCCCAATCTCTGCAACTGCCAGTAGTCGAAAAACTGAGCTTGCACCGCCTCCGTGACTCCATGGGCCATACGCTTGAGCCCTTGGTCGCTCTTCTGAGGTATACATTTCGGTACATGTTCGTTACACGAATCGGTGCTGATGTCCTTTAAGGATTCTTCAGCGACTTCTTCGTCTCGCTGATCCATCGTATGCTGCTTTTCTGGAGGAGTAAGTCTAAACTTCTCTGAACGCAGTATCACTGAAAATATATGTGATATTCTCTATAACACTATGGTCGCACAGACAGACTCCTCTCCCATACCCTGCTCTATCGCATCTTCTCACGTTATTTTCGCACGACGTTCCCAGTCTCCCTCTTGCTCAGCACGTGTTTGATTACCTGCTTTCGCGGCCACCCATTGCTGTTGTATACCTTGCGGCTGCAGTGTGTAGTATTCTCTAGTCTTAAGGTCTGATGTCTCATGATTGTTGCCATCAGATAATTATCTCCCGAAAAAACGAGGTTGTGAAACTTCAAGACGAAGGAGAGGAGGGCATGATCCATTCATTGCTCAGCGGTTTACCATCCCTTGTCGATGACGAGCGCCAAGATCACGAGGATAAGCCTAGAGGTCATCAAGTTGAACGAGTTAATTTAGGGGTAGAAGCGGACGACCCGACTCCCGCGGAAGTTTCAACCTCGAATAGCACTGTTGCAGATTCAGGCTGTCCACCAATATCAATTCAAACATCGGATTTCTTACCCTGGAAGCCAGACGCCCCATTTTTACAACGGCCTACCCTAGAAGATGGCTCGGCTTCGGAGGGTGCGTCTGTCGAGAATATAATGTTATCCACAATGTCCTGCAGAGGGCCTGATGAAGATGGCAACGAAACGCTTATTGGGTCTGTCGAGGTAGATCTGGATGGAGTGGAAGCACCAATTTCTGATGAGGAGCCATCCGCCAGGCGAGAACAGATTGTTACAACAGGTGTCCTCGAAGATACTTCATCTGACACTAGCAAAAGCCCCCATTCGTCTCGCCATACGCGTCCTTCCATCCCTTTGGCTTTACATGCGACACGCGGTGTTTCCCCAGCCCCTAACCTCCCACCGTCGATACCTTTATCAAGGCCTGTGTCCCTGAGCCAGACACGGGAGATATCCCTGCCGCTAAAAAATCGTCCCATTCAGTCACTTCCTACTCTCCTGGTCGAGGCCGACAAACTCTTTTCTCTCTTCCCACCTACCCATCATTCTTTTCAGCTTGAAGAAGTTCTTGGCCCTGCCAGCGCCATCAGAACATGGTCAGAAGACCCGAAGATGTTGCCTTCAGACGATGTGGCGGAGGCGATCGTCGTCAAAGGGGAAGGTATCGTCGTGCCTTGGGACCTCAAAGCGAACGAGCGCAGCGTGGAAGCGTCACATGGGGAAGTAGTCAAGTCGTTGGAAGAGCAGCGCGGGGGGTGGTTCGGCCTGCGCGCACGCCGAACGCGCAGGGAATACGAGAGGCAGGATGCGTCGCACGACCGCCGCAGGCTGCTCAAGCACCATCGTCATGTTTTCGGGGTCCAGGTAGAACGGCGTACATTGCTCGCAGGCACAGCGCTCGTTCTTGGAGTGGCAATAGCAGTTTCTGCATGTGGTATGCGGGGTGGAGTGCGGAGCACTGGGGCCGGCGGGAGTGGGTTTGGACGAGTAATAGGCGGTTTAGCAGGGTTTGGAGGCAAGGTGTGGATGTCGTTCGGGGGTTCCGAGGGATATGGTTTATAAGCTTTTCACGTTCTGAGCTCGCTGAGCTCACACACTCGTACCCCTTCGGTATTGTGGACAGTCTGAGCCATCCACTTTATTAGTGCTCGAACTACTTTCTATTCTAGCTAATCTTATATCAATAGGCCACCCGGGCAAGTCTCTTGTTTGTCCGAAAGTCAGTCTGTTGCAAGGTTGCACTTAGAACTAGTGAAAAATGACAACTGAAAAACTGCAGAACGGTCGCTACGCGACATACGCGGGGTACAGTCTCGGCAATTGCCAGCATACTAGGTTGTGAAATTACACTCAACGGCCTGCAGATAGTTCCAATATCAGAAATTTCAGTAGTTGATGTATAGTTGGACACTATCTGAGTCCAAAGTTCTGTTGGACCTCGAAAATCGGTGTTGCTCTTGGCATGCGCGGTGCGCTCCTGCTCACCTCACACTCCCTCTCACGGCACCCCCTTCCTTGCGCCAGACTCTTTCCTATTCCTACCCCTCAACCTGGACCAAGCGTGCAGCTGATAGTCCTCTCTCCCTCTGGTGGCGCGCGCGCACAACGGGTGCTCGACGGCGTTGGACCACAGCAACGATGGCGGCAGGCGATGGCGGCAACAACACCCCGCAGTGAGGACTCGAACACACTCGTGCCTATTTTTTTGCACATGCGTACATGCCAGTCACCTCTGTGTCCTAGGCCTTAATCTCCCTGCTGTCGCCACTTGCGGCTACTACCCGGTTATGCAGACCCTCCGCTACCTCCGCGGCGACCAACGCACACGCAGGCGACACGAAACAAGTGTATTCGTGCTCATTCTGTGTGCTCTGCATACGCGTCGGCCGTTGTCGACCACCGACCTGGCTCTCGCCCTCTGCATCACCACCTGGCCACCCGGACCCTCAACGCCGCGGCAGCAAATGGACACGTAGACGACGAAACGAGTACATCAGGTGATTGTCTCTTGTGTTCTGCGTGTGCGTTGACTGCCGCCCACCTGTCTCTGCCCTCACCCTCTGTGGCCACCGGCTGCATGCTCCGTCCAAACACCTCCACTGCTGAGGCTAGCACGTACGCATGGTACGAGACGAGCACGGCCCGTGCTCGTTCCGTCTGGTCTGTGCACGTGCCACTGCCGCCTCTGTAATCACCGCCACCTGACCCCTGGCCCACCGCAGCGGGGACCAACACATGCTCAGGCAAAACCAGACGAGCACATTCATACTCGTTTCGTAGGCCTTGTGTACGCGTCCACTGCCGTAATTCACTGTTGTACAGCCCGCCGTTCCCCACTGAGAGATGCAGATTTTGAGGGCAATGTTGGAATAGCAAACTGGCGCATGCACGCGCGCGCGTATTTGTTACCGTACACTATTCTTTGTTTTCAGCCGCATGCTGCGGATTTGTCAGTACTGTACAGTTTCGAACCTTCTTTCGTTGATTTCTAGTGCAGATATCTTTCCCTCAGTCATTCTGGGTATGCTTGACTGAGGTTGTGTACTAGCTTGCTGGGATTTACAACAGGCAATACATCCTCACCTACGAGTAGCTCCAATATCAGATGCTTGACACCATAACAATAAGATGATGTGTTTTGCTACCTGGTTGTGTTGAACATGTAGGTATTTTCGTTCGACACGGCTTCGTACGTACCCCTGACTATTCTTACTACGCTGTGGCACCACTTGGGTAAACATTACTCTTACTATGCACTCACTACATACTAACAATGCTACTGCAATGCAAAAGTGCATTAGTAATGCAAAATGCAATGCTGACACCCTTCCTCCCAAGTTTTCTCCCTTGGGAATTTTTTTATTAGTTAACTAATGTATATAGTATTGTATTATAAAATTTTGGGGCATATATGTGCAGCGAAAACAGCTCCACATTTTGAGGAGGTGTGATGCACCATGCTTTGTACAAATGAGCCACCTCGGAAAGTCATGCAGTTGCTCTAAAAGCTCTGATAAAAAGGAGAACATCTGGGAATACTGTCTAAGAGCTCTAGAGCTAATCCGAACGTATCAGCTAGTCCATGTGGATCTGCAGAAATGCATCTCCGATCAGATACGAGAAAGTGTGACAGATGCACTTGCAAATTGAAACTCCGACATGAGGACGTGATGCAATCAACAAACATGTCTTCATCTTGGCCATTTCATTTGTAGTGGTTGATGCATGCCCCTGCCTTGCTCTAAAGTCCATTCTCAAAATGACTCTAAAATTGAGGAGATCATCCAGGAAGGTTGCCAAATTATGCTGATGTCACAAGGCAACTCTTGGAAAAACATTCTATTCCAGTTCCTTATTTTTGGCTTCACAATCACTTTCTTGGTATAACTCAATCTCAATGGGCTTCCCATGAGACCCAACAACTTCTCAGCTCTGAGCAAGAGAAGGTACTGGTTGACTGGATTGCATATCTCAGCTCAACTGGCCATCCACTCAGTATGTAAGGGTTCAACATGCAGTTGAGCAGTCAAACACCTATATGACAAGTTGGCAGAGCCCTAGGTGAAGCCCAGGGTTGGAGAGTGGGTGTGCAAGGTAAGACAAGTTGAAAGACTTGCAAAGACTTAGTAGGATGTGCTGGAGATCCAAAAGTACTGATGATTGTACAAGAGGATAAGCTTAGGGCTTATCCTCACAGCGAGTTACAAGTTATATATGAAGAACTTGAGGGTAGATGTCCCTCCTGTGTGTGGGTGAGTGTATAGTAGACTCCTTATCCTCCAATAGGATCTTGGGAGTGTGAGTCAGAGATAAGTGAGATGGAACAGTGTAGAATGATATAGAAGAAGTAAGAGTCATAGGGGATAGAATATTGCTTGATAAGTGACAAGAGTTAGTAGGAGAAATGGATAGATGGTAAGTGATAAGGTAAAAGAAAATAGTCCAAGATGTTTGTGACACAGTAAATGTACCATTCACAAGAAAGCCCAGGATCTCTGGGGCAAAAAACCCTCTAGGAATTGGATTCTGTTACAAACCTAACATTGGCTGTGTACCGCCAGTATTTTTCTTTTCCTTTCCCATCTACTCGATCACAGCTTACGTACTATGTACATCAACAACCACATGCGTCCTACATGACGACCACATGTGCACCACGCATCCAGCATCTTCCATTGTATGGAACCTTCGCTTAGAACCTGTCGGCATACGCCGATTCCTTTCAAACCTTTGTACGTGACTTAGTTACTGCTTCTACTTCTAAACCTTGTTACACCGCTTCATTCACCATGCATTTACTGCGGATGCTGCGCATCCTTTCTATTCCATCTACCCCGGAATGCTGGGCGTACCTGTACTTCCTCCCCTGTCTCCTCACATGTTCTATTCCCCTTCGCACCCCATTTATTTTCCTTACCTTGTTTCACTTTATATTGACCCACACACACACTCCGGACATCTATTGACTCACAGCTCCATGTACATGTGGACGCCACCCTACAACAATGGCCTTACGCCGTTCATCATGTTTCACCCTTTGTCTCTGACATATGTGT
>QLPM01000899.1:0-10961 GCA_003314695.1 Albatrellus sp. MG142
GGGAAAGATATCTGCACTGGAAATCAACGAAAGAAGGTTCGAAACTGTACAGTACTGACAAATCCGCAGCATGCGGCTGAAAACGAAGAATAGTGTACGGTAACAAATACGCGCGCGCGTGCATGCGCCAGTTTGCTATTCCAACACTTTGATCTGACCATTTGACTCTGCGCCACAGAGGCCCTTTCTGAGAGCATGGGGTATGCACCTCTCTGCAGTTTCGATCCCCTGTACGCAGCAGAAGAACGAAAGTCTGCGTCTGTTTCTCTTTCTCACGCTGCCTGTTCGCCGACCGTGCTCTACTCATCTCTTATCCTGATCACTGATTCTACTCGCACCAGCCTTCGTAGCTGTTCAGAATTCGGAACAAGTCAAGACGTTATTTGCGTAAAATAAACACACGTGGGTTGCACTGGTGCTCTTTGCGAACATGATGGCACACTAGCTTGACGTGACCGGAAACAGTTCTGAGTCCTTACAATTGATGTATGATCGGTCGCAGTTGTTCCCGCTAGGTATGATGGCCTCAGGCGCAACAAGAATATCATTTCCAACGCCGGAGCCGATTAGCAACCTAGACAAATTCACAACGGCGGATACGATGAGTTGCGCCGAGTTTGGTACAATATTCCGTGGGAGGACAGATGGCACGTTACAGGGACACGCGCAACAGGAGCCTAGTTATATACCATCGTCAACGAGATCAAGCCTACCTTGATAATTGCTCGTTTAATATATTTTCGTCCGATCAGCGGGGTCGGTCTGGCGAACCGTCAGCCCGAGTCGCCCATGGCAAGAAAATCGTTCTGAGTGCATCAAAAGTCAGGACATGAAGAAGAAAGACAGTGCAACGGCTCGGTAACCCGAGGGCGCGCGGGTCGACTAGCCTCAGAACGAATAGAGATAGGGACGGAATGATGCTGGCGGCAGTCTGGGAGGGATTGTGGGGGCCTCGTTCAGCTAGGCGGCGGTGGATGACATGATGGCGTAAGTCAGGCACTAACAGTGAGCGCTAGCAGTGATACGATCACGAGCCGCGGGGCGCCAGCTTCAGTGGAGAGTCGTCCACGCGGACCTTCATCAAGGGGCCCAAACAGTGTCCCAAACCTAAGCGCGGAACGGAGGTTTCTGCTAAGGTGATGAAGTCAGCTACAGGGACGGCTTCAAGCCTGAACTTCAGCGGCCACTGGCAGGAGCGAGCCAAGAGTCTGGCACGACATTTGCGCAGTCGAAGACCTTTCTCTGCTCCGATTGTATAAGATCACCATCTCCAGAGCCTGTCAGAGGTGAATCAAGTGACACGGCCGCCCGAGTCCAAGGCGCGCGAACTGACGAGCGCGCTCCCTACCGCATTCTGGTATCGCATCTTAAAGTTTGACCATGCACCACGCGTTATCGTACGACGAGGAGGATTCGCCCGATTCATTTAATTGCAATTGGTTGTTGGTCGTTATTTCCTAGTTAGCTGGAGAAACTAGCCGAAGGGGGTTATCACAAGGTGTCCTGCCTCTGCTTAAACACAAACGATCATTGATATTTTATCTAGGTATATGATGTCTTGCGATTGGGTGGTTCTCCTCTTAATGCCACAATTCTGTTGGCCTCTTCCGCGTTTCCAAAGGACAAATTAGAATCAAAAGTAGTTTCAGTTATCGCCGGTGTTGATATGAACAGCTATAGCTTTTCTTTGAAAGGGTGGCAACGTGCAAGCTCCTGGCTGCGTTCACGAAAATACCCCCTTCCCAGATTTACACATGGAATACTGAAGCATAGAATCCTGTTCGGTCGGAATACATGATCTTGGAGAAAGTTGGTTGCCAAGAATTGACTCGGTCTATCCAAGACACTCATACCCCGTGTACCCAAGGTTACATGGCCCTTGCAAATCAAAACTGGGAGGATCTCTCCGTGAACGTCAAAAGGGCTGTGATATCGCAGGTTGTACGCTGCTTTTCGGAGATCATCTCTCTCTTCAATTTATAAAGCGGGGAATATCTTTACTTGGACCTCCTTTCGCCTCATATCGTTGTTGGGCCAATAGCCAACATACCGTTTTACCGTGCCATTGATGGCGTCTGCCAAGTTCCCGATATTCCTGTCTCACAAAAACATCGATGCCAACAGAAGTGTTTTCTCCACCGTTTCTGAGTACCTTTCGAGCAACTTACAGGCAGAATCTAAATTTTTCTCCGATCACCGATTCATCGCTCGGTCGGTTTGTCCGACTTTGCAGACTCTGGCAGCGGTGTTGAGTTAGCAGAGCCGACTTCAACTTGGGGAGCGTGTTACGAGAAAGATTGTCGGGCTATGCTCTATCAACCTGGGTAATACGTTAGTACTTGCAAATATAAAAAAAGTATTACCACCTTCCAGCGACTATTCCCCCTAAAGTTGGACGGCTTCCGTCTGTCCAATCTCATGGTGGGTTTACGCATGTCCGTTGTTACGTCTGCTTATTAATGCACGTATATATGATGGATCGATGCAAAGTCAGGTCGAGTAACTGAACTCATTGATTTGAAGGAGCCACCATCAACACCTCTATGGGAATGTACAGTGATCCCAGATGGTTACAGGATGCAAATGGTCCAGAGTCTTGTTACGAATGCGGATCCAGCGACGTCGGAAGGGTTTTTCAGGCTGCTTTTCATTCAGCCATGGAAGGGTCGGCTCGGTACTGGGAGTGGAGAGAGGCATACGACGCGGGTCACCCTTTCCGATGGTTTACAGACCGGTTGTTCTTTCGGGTGAACATTTGGGCTTCTAACGACCCTGAAAATCTGTGGATAGCAGTAGCATCAGCGTACACCCACACATGCATGTGCCCGAACGAAGTTCCTCAACCTCCAACATGAATGACTCAAATGTGAAGACTCATCCCAGGATTGGATACCCTGAACCCGACTTGGGAATTTAAATACATTCACTCATTCTCAAATCGTATATATACTTTCCGAGCTGAACCAATACAGATAGATACTCCAAGTGCCCTATCCCCCTGTCCCGACTGTGTGTCTATCAACTTGTACGCCGCAGTGTTACTAGTGCCACGAGTGAGAGAAAGAAGAGGACGGAGGGCATCCAGTCCAGCCGCCACTGGCAAAAGCAAGCTATATTCTGACACGGCGTCTGCTCATATAACGACCTACCCTCTGACTTTAATTGCCCAGGGCCACCGTCCGAACTCCCAAGAGTCTGTCAAAAGCGACATACCTCGGGCCAAAATGTGAATCTAACGGGCACGGCGCGCGATCCCGATACTAACAGACATTCCTATCGCTGCACAGAGAGATCAGGGAACTTCCCTGTCCATCAAAGGCGTCGAACTGCGTCCGCCACGCCCGTACACGACGTTGGTAGTATCAGACCCGCGACTCGGCTCCACGGAGGGAAAGCGCTTATATTATTTCGTATCTTATACATGCCGATCGCCGCTTCGAAGACTCAATGCACTTTCGACTAAGAACACGCTCGCCAAGCCAATCAGGGGAAGGTCGCCGCGTTGCAGGAACCGGCCATTCGCACGGCCGAAGATATTCGATATATGCTTTCACGTCGACTATGGATTGAAATACAATACATTGGACCTCGCATGCTGCGATGCAGCGCACTAAAAGATATGCTATGAGGCAGTAGTAGTGGATGAATCGTAAAGTGAGAGCAATGAAGACAATAAATAGACCCTCCTAATCAGTTCTGAAAGATAACAGGTGAATCACCTGGCAGAGATGCAGACCTGTCTGTCTGCCCGATCACCGTGACCCGTGAGAGAAAGTCCATATCTCCTGACGCCCACGCACGAACCCGATACTTGGTTAGCATGCCCAACCCAACTCACTCGGCCTCCGCCTCGTACCCCTCGGTCTCATGCTCTAGCACCCAGCTTTTCTTCATCTTCACACTCCCATCTCCATTCCCATTCACCGTCAGCAGAGCCTCCAGCCTGCGCCCCAGCTCGCCTCCGCGCCCACCACAGATATCTCCCGTCGCCGCTAACAGCTTCTCCTTCTCCTTCTCCTCTGCCGTTGCATGGAGTGCCAGCCCGAGCCCACGCCGCTTCCTCCTGCCCAAGCCGTTCGGCTTCAGCAAGTCGTCCACACCCACGCTTGCGCTCGCATGTGTGCCCTCGTCTTCGTCCTCGCTGGAATGAGACATCACAGCTGTGGCCAACCCCGCCTTGGTAACCCGTATCCACTCCTCCTCCTGATCCTCCGGACCCAACATACTCTCCATAAGGCCCTCTTCCCAGCCGTCCCATTCAGCACACCGATGTGCCTGCCGCAGCGGTCCGCCTACGGCCTCATAGCGCAGCCATTCCGTTCCAAGGGCGGCATAGTCCGCACAGTGTGCCCTGCTTGCGATCTTTGGCAGTGGCACTGACACGTTACGCTGGATGAACTTTGCCACGGCATAGCGGAAGAGCCGCGCCATAAACGGACTCGACTGCAAAAATGCCGGTAAGTGCGCACATTGCCAAAGCGGGCGGATCGTCGTAGACTCCCAATCGATGATACACGTCTAAAATAATATAATTGTAAGCAAACAGAAGAGAAGGATGCAGTCAGCGTGCGGACGTACGATGGTCGTATGATTAGTCTCGTCCACGAAGACGTTCTCCAAGCTAAGGTCGTGCAGATCGATCCCAAACAGTTCCGGACCGCCACCCGGATCACTCGTCCCAGTTACAAGGCGCTCCATCAGACGCATCCACCTGCCCATATCTTCTCGTACACGTTGCTCCCGTTGGCCTAGATGCGCCACGAGAAACGTGCCTCGCTGCATCCGGCGATAGTCACGGTACATCACGTCACCGGGGCCTTCCCATTCTTCCTCGCTTTCCTCCCGATCCCACTCGTCGCTTTCATCACTGTGGTCATCCGGCACGGCCCGCATATGGTGGTGCCGTGAGGCATGGATTTCATCGGGGTCAAGGTGCAGACGGTGGGGGGCGGATTTGCCTTCGTTCTCTCGGATGACACCAGTGATCTCGCGAGAAGCACATGCAAACAAGTATTCGTGGGTGCTCGGCCATGGACCGCGGTCGATTTCGGCAGGGTGAGAGAGATCACCCCGATTAGAGCCGAAGAAAGGCCACGAAATGATAGGCCCGACGTGAAATTCGGAAGTGGAAGGGTAGTATGACGAGGGCATCGGCGTCTGGCCTGCGAGTGAATGTGGGTTTGGTGTTAGGGTGGAAAGCGAGTTCATGTGAAAAGACGTGACTGTAGGCGTGGATACGCTCGAGGACCATAAAGAGTTATGCTGAGGCTGCGCCGTGCCTGAAGCAGAACCAAAATAAAGAGAACCTATGTTAGAGAATCTATGGGCGAAGAGTGGTATAATTGCTGAGACGATATTATCAAGTAGAGTAATGATATCATTATGCGACATGGAGTGATACACGGTGGAGAGCGGTACGCCCTTGGCCTACAGAGAGGAGACCGCATCAGTCATGTATATCACGTGAAAGCGCATCAAGCGGCAATCTCTGATGACGGTACCTTGGACATCAAGATGTACTCGCCTCCGAGACGATTATAGGGGTTGGAGTCGTAAAAGTAGACCGTCGGAACTGGTATAGATGTGTACGAGCGGATGTAGGCCATCGTGGCAACCTCAGATTCGGTCTTGAGGCGCGGCATAAACCGACGGGCGACTCGTGCAATTACCTCACGCCCGTCAGTGAGTATAACGAGGTATGCCTGCAAGAGTAAAGATAGCGCTTAGTTCATAGTTCCGCCTCGATCCGAAGCAGACACGAACCTTATGAAAGGTTCCTACAGGAAGGTGACAATCACATGAACGCCTGCAAGACACGAAGAGCATGTCTTTGGTTCACGTACCTGAACTCAAGAATGTGATTTTGCCGACTTCGCAATCCAGCTTCTCGCGGACAACATCCTTGAGCAGCTTGCGGTCGACCAAGAACGGCTGTGTTCCGTGGACAGCAGTATCAGCCTTGGCCTCGCGCTTGCGATCTTCGTGCTCGGCGTCCCAGTCCCATTCGACGACAGAATTACGACTAAGAGTGGCAGCCACCATGGGGGGTGTTATCGAGGTATGTTTCGTAGAATCGTTGTTGTTTATTACGCTGTTGGTCAATGGTTTGTCGTCACGGACCATGGACAGATGCCCCTGAAACGACGAGGACTGCAGATGGGTGTCGACGAGAGGCAGGAAACAAAAGGCAGGAAGACGAGCTTTGACGCTGTGAGCCAGGGCTAAAGGACTAGATGAAGGGAGGGGGGAAACGGAGAGAAGCAAGGGTCAGTACTTATATATGAACTGGAACAGATATCGAACTAAGACAGACCCGGCGGCATTCTGAACTAGAGGGGACGGCAACTGGAAGCCACTGCCCTGATATTTGGCCGTGTTTGCGGGGATGGCAAGCATCATTTGCGTGTCGTCGCTCAGCGCATCAAGTACAGGGGATTTCAGTAATATACAAATGTGCCCTGAACGCCATCTCCTTTTATACCGTCCCAGGTACGCCGTTTCCCCACAGCCCGCCTCTGGAAACGTCTGCTACATTCTTCTGTCGCCACGATGCACCGTTGATGGTACACGCTCCCACTGACAAGGGGGATCGTGCCACGCCAAGCCTGGCCAGAAGTTAGGGCGACAATCGTGCCAAGGACGGAATAGATTGGAAGCATAGCGGTAGGCTGCAGATGAGCAATACAACGGGCGAGGAAATTGCCGGTTCCCTTCCTCGCGATAAATATAGCGCCATCCCTTATCACGGCTAACAAAAGCGGTTCCGCGTCTAGCCTGAACCAGCACTGTACCACTGAGGCGCTTGGCGCTCATCCCCACTCGTGATACACACATGAACAGATGACGGTGTTCTTGTCAATTGTACTTTCGGCAGGACCTCTGGTTGTGATCGTGAGTGGTGCTGCCGTGAGTCAACCAAAGTAATTAAGTCACCTATGCATCCTCCTGACACGAATGGCAAGCTCCATGCTCGTTATCAGTGGCCGTGGAACCTGCTACCCTGATGCCCGAGTCGCCGCTTCTCAGCTGCGCATCGGGAAGGAATCTTGTAGCTTTTCTGGTATTGTGAATCTTGTTGATGTTGCGCGATACACGGCCAACATCATCCTCGGCGCCAATATTTTCTTTCGCCACCAGCACCTGTCTACTTCATAGCCTAAAGCTAACCCGAATTTACAGCCATCCCAAGACCGCCGCATTACTTGCCAAGCATTGCGGCCTTTTAATCTGCAACTTCAAGCCGAGGGGATGTAAAATTGCCTAATTAGGACAACTCCATTTTATGTCAACGGCGCAAACCAGCGGTGCTAAGTTAGTTGGATCCACCTTCGGGCCTGCGTGTGCTAAGGCGGCTCAGGTCAGCCTTAACTTCGGGCCTGTCTCCCCGCTCTTCAGGTTCGTACTGTGACTTTCACGCATCTGGATCACACATCGTGCGCTTCTTGGATTCCGACATCAGATTCATCAGCAGACGGCGTAAATGAGGTGAGAACCGTGTTGAGTACTGATTTATGTATAGTTCTCTTCGTGACCTTGGCGGCATAATCCGATTTCCAAGGCAAGTTGTGTATCCCATCTGCCGCAGCCGAATATACACTTGGCGATGACTAGGTCCAAGATATTTGCCGCCTTACGAAAAGCCAAATCTACTTTCCTACGGCGTCAAGCTGAGCTTGTCAGTATCTATGACTGACCGGATATGTACAAGATCGCCACACAGATGCATGCCGCATGCGCAACGGCCGTCGCGTCTGGCCACTGGCATCTGCTTCCGACCAGTCTTCTAACTTGTTGGTATACAATTGACCAGGGTCGTCCGGATGTTCTTTGAATATCTCTCCCACCGGAGTATATCAAGGCTTCCCGGAGGACATTGCAATGACATCGTCTCCTTATCCCGCCGAAGGCGCAATAAAGCAGACGCAGGTATGCTCAAGCTTATCTCCTCTTACACTTATAAACGCGCCTCGACTACGTTAGTAGAGCTAGCAGCGACGTTTCTGTTTTGCAGGTTGGCTATTACATCTTTGACAGCGTGAGTCGCGCAAATAACGACATGCCGCAGATAGATGGCGTAATCAACTTCGCATGGCCGCGATGCGTCATCATCGACGACAGTTCCGCCGTGCGATTTCTGCGCTGCTGTTCTGCTCCGCCACTGACGGCGAAGTTGACACACGGGTCATGACTGACGCCCATGTCAACCCGTCGTCGCCGTCGCTTGGCGTTTAACCTGTGGGTGACATTTCTGCTGTTGCTACTACTATACGCCAGTTCCTCGTTCCTGCCCTTGTGATGGTTGAAGCCTTCGAAACTTAAGAACCTCGCTCCCTCCGCGGCTACTTGAACTTGTACATAAATGCATTTCCTTGGCAGCCGGCCTCAGTGGTCGCGACTGCTGCCATTTTCGTCCAGTGGCGAGGGTCGCACGACACTCAAACTCCACCAAACTTTGAACTCGGATTCACTGGGATTACGCACACCACTCGAATGAACGCCGAGCGAGGCGGAAATGTAATGCGCGTGACTGTATCAGGCACGGACAGGTAGGGGTCAAGAGGCTGAGCTGGTATGGAGTGATCGCATGTATATAAGGCATATGTCAGTCTGCGGAGCATACATCGGGCTGTGTGGCATGATGGGTGTCGCCGGGCGGCGGAGGCAGAGGGGGATACATCACGGCAGGCTCACCACTAGAAATACAGGAGGGAAGGCTCGTAACTTGCCTTTCGTGTGGCCTTTCGACACTCAAGCATGGCCGCGCATCGACTTTCAGATTCCTTTCGACATTCGGTGTTGTGATTGACAGTTGCACACGCTGATAAACAAGAAGATTCATATGAAGATACAACGGGTGAGCAATGTCCCACAAAGTGTTCCCCTCAAGGTACCAAATTTAGATAACACTATCCTCCCGTGTGGTCCTTGTCTTCTTTTCGTCCCCTCAAGGTGCCTCGGTAGTATAAGTTTGCTTCGTATCAACAGGGTGGATTGTGTGGTCTACCTGCCAAAATCTTCTATAAAGAAGGAATGGATGAGAGAGCTAGAGACGGTGTTCACACCGTGCAATACCATTAGAATACAGTACTCACTGAAGTTTGGTATACACTTGGGAATTGGATGTATTCAGGCTGCACTGCGATCGCGGCTCAACCCGATGGACCCGCGGACGCCGGTCGTCTGGGTACATGCTCTGGATTCGACTGCAGATGACGACCTGCCAGTGCATTCTTTCAACGGTGATAAGTCGCGGGAACGAAGTCGATGTTGTAAACCTGAGTTCCCTAGCACTACACGAGGTATAAACCAAATTGTTCCGCCCTCGCGCGATGGCCGCCTGAATTTGGCCGAGTACAGACCTGCCATTGTTGCTCAAAGACGATAACGGCTCCGTAGTTGGTTCCAGCCTGCGTGGTTGCCACGAGTTGTCGAGTAAGCACAAACCTTTCAGGTTTGTATCATGATTCGTATCCTTTTCGATTCCCCATTGTCCTAGCAGTTCTATAACTAAGTTAGTCCTTTACAGAGGGGTCGATGGTTGTCCGTCCCACTGACGAGATAACGTAAGATCAGCCTGAGGTAACATTACACCACTATTTCCCGCTGATTAAGTGCGTATGCTGTACAATGCAGGACCTCCTCGGCTAATGGTGCGACTTCGAAGGCGCCCTATTGTGCATAGTACAATGCCTGGTAATCGCGAGGTCAATGGCGCCCTTGTAAGTTGAAATACGGGCTCGCACACAACAAGGAATCGAGGACTTGCAGCTTTGTCATGGCAAGGGAGTGCGTTCCATAGAACAAAGTCGGTCACTCAATGTCACGGAATGTAACGCGCAAGTGTTCTTTGTGACATCTTACAGGTCGTCTGCTTGCCACTCACCGTCGTTGACAGCTGCGCTGAGCGTGCCAGAGCATATTACTCGCCCTCGTCTTCTAGTACAGTCCATATTTGCTCCCTGACGCTCCCTGACGCTCTCAGCATGGCTTCTGCGTATTACGAATTCTACCGTGGGTCCTCGTACGTCTTCATTGCGATCGCCGTCTCCGCGAACACAGACCGAGCTCTTACAGGATCGGAATGGCCCTGACTGACTCCCTGGATGAGCTCATTACGAGTGGAGCGATAACTCCTCAGCTGGCCATGAAAGTCTTGCAGCAGGTGCTGACACTGAACCCCACCGCCCACGTGCAGAGAATCGCATTAACAGACCCCTACAGTTTGACAAATCCCTTGCGGATACAATGGTGAAGCAAGTGAAGACAAAGACAAATCTGAAGGTGCGCACTTCCGCTGTTGTATGAACGAACTTCTGGGACGATCATGCCATGCAGGGCCACCTTCACACGTACCGTCTGTGCGACGACGTGTGGACATTCATTGTGAAGAATGCTTCATTCAAGATGGAATCGAATGAAATGGTGACCGCGCCGAAAATCAAGATCATTGCATGTAAGAACGGAGACGCCATCGAGGCAGGCAAGAAGTGAGGTGTGCATGGTAGAGAGAGAAACAAAGAGCCCCGTCCCTCAGAATGGAGCTCTCGCATCTCAAGACATATGGCCTCGTCCTCCAAGACAACTATTTGTGCTTATACCTGGACTCTGTAATCATATAGTCTATAGCTGCTCCCGTTCTCGTATATATATATACTATAATGCTGCATCGCTGTTTATCGTCATGTTTGGATCATTAGCGCCGCGGTAATAGCATGAAGAATCGAGAATGAAACATGTGGGATGCGCCGAACAATAACATCGGTATACCGCCATAAGCATCGGTGAAACGCTCAAATCGATGGTATAGATGTGGGGCTGTAAATGAGCAGGGATAAAAAAAGCAGTGAAGCATTGATTGGCATAGCCGAAAAAGCTGACTTGAAGACAGCGTGCGTCCAAAGCCGAAACCGCCAAGTGGTCATCTGCCCCTCTCCTCTCACGATCCTCTTCTCCCTCCTCTT